>PVJH01027090.1:0-29141 GCA_004026705.1 Nesogale talazaci | reverse complement strand
GGATCTGATTACTCCCTCTCTCTTGCTAGCGAACTTCATGGTTTTGACACCTTCATTCCCGTCACTTTTGATCAAGGGGGACCACCCACTCACTGGCCTTTGCCTTGATCTTCAGATTCACAGAGGCCGACTGGTGTTTGTCCTCCGACACCTGCCAGAGCTCTCCAGCGATCCTCGCTTCCTGCCAGCAAAATCTGGTTCTGCTACCGGATATGCGTACGTGGGCCAGGGTGGGGGTGGGGAGCATGAGTACAGTTATAAAGCTGAATGAGTACAGCTATAAAGCCGAATATCTAGTTCAAAAAACATCTCACTGCCATCAAGTGGATTCTGATCCACAGTGAGCCCAGAGGGGAGAGTGGAACTGCCTCTGTGAGTTTCTGAGGTGGTCAGTCATGATGGGCATAGAAACACTCTGTGTGTGTGTGTGTGTGTGTGTGTGTGGAGTGTCTGGTGGTTTTGAACTGCTGACCTGGTGATTAGGAGCCCCAAATATAACCCACTACATCCTCAAGGGTCCTCAGGATTTACACATTTGGTTTGTACTGACTATCTACAGAACAAACAGAATGTGGAAGGACTGAGGCGCTACCGAACAACGGCCCTGTTAGCTGGGCTCCTGACCAAATTAGACATTTTGAAAGTCGTCGTCTTTGATCAGTGAGTTGATATTCTTAGTTTGAAAGTTCTTATAAGCCTGTAAGGTAAAAAGACAAATGAGTTCAAAGGAAAAGGTAAAGGGAAGACTCCATCATTTGTAAAAGGAGACCATGAAAGACCAATTGATGCATTAATTTTTTTTACCCTTCTTATAATCAAATACAAAATAAAACAGGATACCAGTTCTGTCCATTTGACAAAGCTTTTAATACCTAAAATACTGGAGAAAGTCAATGACCACACATCATCCGTTCCCACCTGTTCTAGTGTGTCTTTTGTAATACAGAGGCTGGAAAGCTAAAGACAATGTTTTCCATGCTTCTGGAAATTAGTGTTCTGACTGGAAGTTTTCCCGAGATTGAGAAGATGCTGCCTGCTGTGGTCCAGAAGTCTCACTCACTGTCCCTTTGAGTTAGATTGCTAAACCCAGAACCCAATAAGGGTCTTAATAAATTACATGTATATAGTGTCCTACGAGAAGGTACTTTTTAATCTGTTAGTTCAAGAACACAAAGAACTTGGGTCTAGTCCGTAGCTCTGCCGGGATGATCTCCAAGAGGTCACCAGCCCCTCTAGGTCTCAGAGTCTTTATCTTTCAGTAAAGGGTTTTATTAGAAGACTCCTGTTATCTGGACTAGTCTAGACCCAAGCCAATGAAAGACACCACTGGCCTCTCTCTTAGGGAGAGACTGTTATGCAAGCGACTCCAATCTATCTTAAAGGTCAGTAGAGAATGTCCAACTCCCATGAGAGATTAAGGTTCATCTCTTTGGTCAGCTCATCTTGTCAGGAGGGAGACACCACAGACTCTTAGGACTTGTGTTTATGCATTTTGCCATTCTGAGGTTCTATGGCTCTTCTACCCAAGCAGATAAGAAAGTAAGTGACATGGTTTTAACGAGCCCATAAATAAGGGTCCTCTGCCCCTCCTGCCAACTATTTCCCAAGCCTGTTCACCCTGGAGGCTGGCATGTTGCATTAACCATTACCAATGGTTCTGCTAGATCAAGGAATTATTTCCAGTTAAAATAAAAATGCACTCCCCAAAGAAGTCATCTCAACTTACTGCCATCAGTCTATTCCAATACTTAGTGACCCATTCATATAATCCCAGCTAACCTCATTGGCAGTCACTCTACAGGAGGTTAATTAGGCTGGTTCTCATGTTGGAAACAGGGAGCAGATCTTGAAGAGAAAGGGAGGCAAGGACTAGACAAGCTTGATTGGAATATAGAATTTCCAAGGAGAGCAAAACTAGGTGGAATCTTGCAATGGGACCTACTGGGAGACTTGTGATAGTCTGAGTGTACTTCATTCATTCGAACAAATTAGCATTTGTTAAGCCTGTTGTATGGGGGGAACTGTGTTAGGTACTGAGGACACAAAGGTGAATAAAAATTAGCCCACGTTTCTAAGGCAGGTACAGTTTCATTGGATAGGGGAAGGAGCAAATGGAAGATGAGCATTCGTTATGTACACACATCTTTAATGCACATATGAAAAGAGGGGTGGGCCATTTTCCTTGATGGGAGTAGGATTGATTTCATGGCGACAATATCGCTTCTCTACGTGGTGTAGAGAAGGAGCTGCCTGTAGAGAAGAGGGGAGGATGAACCCACTGGGACTCGTCACAGCTTTTATCTAGGGTCCGCTTTAATTATAGAAATAGGGAAAAAAATCTTTGTAAATGGATAATGAGGCAAAATAGAATTATCAAGGAATTGGAGACAGAGCTCCATTTGAATACCATGAGTTTTGGAGGGTCAGCTGTCTACCCGGCATCTGAGGGACGTCATTAGCAGCATGGGCCATGGCTTGTGGCTAAGAACCTGACGTCACTGTCAGACTCTCTGGGTTTGAATGTTGACTCTGAAACTTTGAGCAAAGCATTGATCATTTTTGGTTCTAGTTTTTCTATTTGGAGAATGAGACAGAAAACAACCCCCTCCCCCCAAACAAACAAAAGAAAACCAACCCCACCTGTCTCATGGAGTTGGCAGGGTGAAATGAAATAATACCTAGGGAGGATTTAACATTAGTGGTAATTGCTACACATTGCAGATTTTCTGAGATGCGCTGTATGAAACAGAATGACCTAAACCAGTAGAAGAGCCCAGGAATTCTAGCTCCATTTTTTTTTAGTTTTGTTTTGCCTTTTGCCTCACAGATACAATCAACAGCCTCTGTTCCAAATCTCTCTTAGAACCCACTTGCCTGTCTTCTGCTCTCATCCAACTCTTTTGGGTTTTTTAAATTTATTTTTTGGGCATCACTGCCCTCTGGTGGTGAGAGTAGGAGGCCCAACCTTTGCTCCGTGGAGCTGGAATTGAACCTCCATCCCAGTGGGCCGCAGTCCCGCGCACAACCACGACACCACCGGGGCTCAGCCTCATCCAACTCTTTTGTTAGAATGATTGTGACACTTCCTGAAAATCCGCCTATGCTTATACTATATAATTATAAAGACATTCATTATATTTCTATTTAATGACATAGATTTAACTGGAGAAGGGCGTCACGTTTGGTAAAGTAGAGGGTGGCGAGACAGAGGGAGACCCTCAAGGGGCTCGGTGGACATTGTGGCTGCAGCAATGGGCTCAACTATAGGAACAATTGTGAGCACGGCCCAGGGACAGGGGTCTTCCTTTCTGTGGTGCATAGGGTCACGATGGGTCGGAACCATTCCGTGGCACTGAACATCAACAACAGAGTCAGCTATGGCTATTCTGACTCACCGGGACCTTACCTATGACTTTTGAGTCTTCACTGCACATGGCCTCCTCTTTCTCCCACAGAACACCGGCTGGTTTGGAGCCGCTCACCTCAGGGTTAGCCTGCGGCTGTCGACCTGGCAGCACCACCAGGGTTCTTTCGCTTAGTCATCATGCAAAATGCTTCTCTGTCTTACAGAATTAATTCTTCCGTACAAAGTTAATGTCCTTGTTGGGCCAAAACTCCATGCAGAGATCAAGAACTCGTAAGGACAATTTAGACTTAGAGGCTCATGAAACTTAAAAGAAAGCATTTAGGTCAGGAGTATTGTAGTTATTGTCGTAGCCCACTTCTTTAGAAGACTTTGCTATTGTGGGGGTCTTACTGCTATAGGACATTCCTTGGATTTCCTCGCGATGTGATACACAGGGCATGCCAAGGAAACGGGGGGTGGGGGGTGGGGTGGTGGGGGGTGGTGGTGGTAGTATTGACTTTCCTTCCTCCTTCTGCTCCACTCCCCTCGCCGCTTCCGACTCCCTCTCAGTCGCGCATTTCCAGCACATCAGATGGAGTTTCCCTAATTGCATCACACAGCCTCATTCTGCATATTCCATTTGGAAAACTTGGTTCTCCTATATGTGTATTGATTCCACTGGTCTGTCTTATTTTCAATTTATAGGTTCCTTGAGGATTGAAACTGTATCTTTTGGTGTAAATAAAAAAAAATCTTAATATACGACTCTGCATGTGAGCATTTAAGGCCTTGTTAAAAATCTTCCTGTTGGTGACAGAAATGACCAGAGACTATTATTATATATAAACATCTTTTATTGAATCTTTGAAAAGTGATTTCATAGAAACATAGAACTTTCAGCTTGAAGGGACCTTAGAGAACATGTAGTTTAACACTCTCATTTTCTCTGTCTGGAAACTGGGGCCCAGAGAAGTGATTTGGTTGATGTCATATTGTGAGTTAATGGTAGAGGTGGGACAAAAATACTGGCTGTCTGATTCCTAGTTTAGGCCTTTTACAATGTATAGCAGGAGGCTGCCAGAATATTCTAGCACTTGCTAAAATATTATAGATTTTTGTTGCTGAGAACGTACTTAGGCTACCTACAAATCTCCTCTCTTTTCTCAAAAGTTAATTCAGAGAATGATCTTTATCATCTAGGACCTATATTTATTTTCCTTTGTAAAGTTTTTAAGATGATAAAAGTACTGACATGAAGGACTACCCATGAGATAGTCCATGAAAATGCAACCATTGCATGTGGGAGGAGTCACTGAGTTTACAACTTAGGTTGTTTCCCCAAGGTTTCCCTGGACCTATTGTTCTATGATCCTTCCTGACAATGATCACTCAGGTGTCTAAGGATGTGATAACCACACCTGCTAATTTATAAGTGTTGGCAGTGACACACGACAACGACAACTCTAAGAATTTCTTGTTTGGATTTTATTACTCTTTTTAACTACTGCCCAGCGTGGCATAGTATATACACACCATCGTGGATATACCCCAGGTGGATGGCATTGGACTGCGCTCCCATTTTTCAAAACACCGCCGTGGAAATTCTTCACCCTCTCATACACATGCGAGTGTGTGAGGTCGATTCTTCAGCGTGGAATTCCTGGATGAGTGTTTGAGACCCTCTGGCCTTTCAGAAGCTTGGAGGTGTGGCAGGTTGTGCGTGGCTCACCGCCGACTGTGCTGTTGGTGCCCACCAGGTGCTCTCCGGGAGAAGAGGAAGCTTTCGGATCCCATAAAGATGGCAGCCTCGGGGAGAGAAAGAGGCAGACCCACTCTGTCCTGGAGGCTCCCACTGAGTCAGAACCAATTTGACGGCAGTGGATGTGGAATGGAAGCAGCCCCGGTGGCACCGTGGGTAAGGCGCTGGATTGCTAACCACAAGATGACTTAGAATTCACCAGCTCCGTCCTCAGAGAAAGAGAACTCTAGCCGTCCCCATCAATGTGTAGCGTCTCGGCGGGAATCCTGAGTAGTCTGCTAGCCTGTCCCGGCAGGTGGCTCAGGGGAGGAATCAACGCTGGGGCTGCGGGTTGGGTTGGGTTTCTCTGGCATTTACTCTGAGGTTTTTCTTTTCTTGCTGAGACGAGAATGAATAAGCTCCAACATTTGCACATAACTTCGTGGCTTATCAGAGCCTCACATGCATGAAGTCATTTGTCGGTTTTCTTAACCACCTGCGTGGATTTATAGATGGGGAACTTGAGACTCGGTGAGTGATTTGCTCAAACTCTGCAGCAAGGGAGAGTAGAGCTGGATTTGAAAAATCAGGGGTTCTCACTTCAGAGGCGGGGCTCCCAGATGTAAGTAGCCCCAACAATGGATGAAAACGGGCCAGGTGGAGGAGAACAGAAATATGAACACAAGTTCTCTGGGCAGCCGAGTCCATTGGTTTGACCTGCTAATGGTTATTACCTAGAGCAGCAGTTCTTAACCTGTGGGTCATGATCCCTTTAGGGGTTGAATGACCCTTTCACAGGGGTCACCTAAAACCATCGCAAAACACCCATTTCTGATGGCCTTAGGAACCAAGACACTGCTCCTGTATCCATCTCCAGGCAGGTCCACCCACATGCAGATACACCCACAGAAGAGTACCCAGTGTGAAGACTGTTACCCATGCTATAAGACAAAATTTCATTTATTTGTCGTTAGAAATAAATATTTCATAACATATAGGGACATAGTGTTTTGTGATGATCACTATGCTTTTTTTGGGGAGGGGGCATCACTGCCTCTGGTGGTCGTGGGCACTACCCAGTGCCGCTCCTGAGAGCTGCCGCTGGATTTGAACCACCAAACCCATGGGCCGTAGTCCTTCACTCAATCACTTACACCACTGGGGCTCAGCCCAATCACTATGCTTTAATGATGTTCAATTTGTAATGATGAAAATGCATCCTGCCTATCAGATATTGACATGACGATTCATAACAGTAGCAACGAAAATAATTTGATGGTGGGGGGTCACCACCACATGAGGAACTGTATGTAAGGGTTTTACGCAGCCCGAGGAAGGTCGAGAACCCCTGTTCTAGATGCTGAGGAGACATGAAGCCCCACGGTTGGCTGATTTTTATGAACATACAGGGGAGTGGTGAGGGGGAAGGCATAGGTCATTTTTTTCTCAAGACCAAGGACCCTGCTCTGGCGATCTTCCTGCTCTTCTTCTTCTTTTTTTTTTTTTTGGGGGGGGGCCATCGCTGCTCTCTGGTGATGGGAGTAGGAGGCCCAGCCCCACTGCTGGAATTGAACCTCCGTCCCAGTGGGCCGCAGTCCCGCGCACAACCACTACGCCACTGGGGCTCAGCCCTCTTCTTTAAAGAGCTGCACTGTGCTCTGTTTGAGGACATCTAGCATGGACTGGGGTCCAGAGAAGGGCCGGAACAGGGAAGCTAGGTATGCCTATCCTTCCCTTTGCTGCATTTAACCTGGCCCTGTCTGTGATGGCATGTTGAAACGTTCCAAACCAATCATTGACGCTAAAGCAAAGATCAAGTCTTGGTTGATGTAGCAGACACTTATCAAGCACCGGGGCTTACGAAGGCAAACCCTGCTGCAAGACCACAGCACCTCCTCGCTGAGCTCCACATCTGCCTTAGTAACCAGTCGAGTCTTGGGAGCCAAAGCCACGGGTGTGGGCAGAAGCAAAGGCCTGGACTGTCATACACTCCCCTGGGCCAGTGGCTGCAAAGTGGTCACTGGGACCCTTCAGGCCTGGCCTAGGTTCGACTCAGCTTCCTCTTCTGACACCCCGTCGTCCAGCTGCATATGACGTTCACCCAGAACCAGAGAGATTTATTTGGTGACCTTTTCCAGATGTAGAATCCAATCCGGGAGAAAGCGAAAATCAGCTCTGAAGCGGTTAATTTTACTGGCTCCCAAATTGATAAGCGGTGGGACGTCAGTCTGAAATGAACTCGCCTTGTTCGAAGGGGTTCTAAGACAGCGGAACTCAATCAGCAGCGGGCCGCACGGTTCAAGGCTGCAATTCATCCCGCCGTGCCTCTGAAAAATGGGAGGTGACAGTTCATTTTGCCAGTGACAGTCTGTCGGTCTCGCTCGCTGCCTCTCCTGTCGATTGCCTGGCTGAGGTGCTGCGCGGCTCCCAGACACCCTCGTTTGGTATTCCACTCAGCCGAGCAGGATGGTCCCAGGACTCAAGGTGTGCAAATCACACTCAGCCCCACCGTCGGTGTCCTTCCGCCTTCTGCGCCTGAGATGTCCAGGCAGGGGTACAGGTGCCAGGAGCCACCTTCCCACTTCCCGTCCCCCCTTTCACCTGCGGTGTGGGCTTCTCTTCCCCGGGGTCTCATAGAACTGCCCTCCTTGTGTGGCCTCCCAGCAGAGGGAAGGCAAGAAAGGGGCGGGGAAGCCGCAAAAGTGACTGATGCATGGGAGGGGCCCAGGAGCAATGCCAGCGGCCACCAGCCAGCAAAGCAAAGCACTTTCAATCATAACTCCAATTTCCAAGAGACCCTTGAACAAGGGCAGGGCAGGAGAAAGGTCCCAGGGAGGTGGCTTTGTGAATGGGGGTGTGCTTTTCATCCTGGCCCACAGCTTTCCTTGTCTCTAAAATGTAGCAAAATTCATTTGAATGAGACCGCCTGGATTTCTGTGAGTCTGCTCATTTTAATAATTGTACCGGGTGTTATTTATTTACGACAACCAAACTCACCACCATTGAGTCAGTTCTGTCTCTTGGTGACCATCGAGGACAGAGGAGAACTGTCCTGGGGGCTTCAAAGGCTTCAATCTTTGAAAACTCTTAGATAAAAGTCTCATCTTTCCACCCAGGGAGTGGTTGGTGGTTTCAAACTGCTAACTGCAAGCTTAGTCGCCGGACTTAGCACTGGTACACCACTGGGACTCTTTATTAGTTCAAACAAACCAACAAAACAACTGATGTGTGTGTGTGTGTGTGTGTGTGTGTGAATGTGAATAAGATGAAGGGTTACCAAGCAGAACATCGGTTTTGCATCCAATAATCGAATAGACATTTTGTTTGAACTCATCCATCTCCTCAAGGCACCATCACTTATCCCACTTCCTCCCTCTTTCCTGTCTCCGTTTCTTCCTCTTTTCCAGCTCCCTGGATTTTGTCCTTCAACCAACCCTGTCTTTTTGAGCTCAGATGGTTGATTTTTCTAACATTGGGCTGGGTTCAGATCCAAACCTGAATTGTGACTAAGGACTGTCATCTCAGGGGTCCCACCGAGCTCTGTTTTACCAGTAAGTCTGCTCTCTTTTATGAATTTGAATTTTGCCCCACCTGTTTCCTTCCACTCTGTCCAGACACCTGGAGTGGGATCCTTCTCAGAGCAATTGGGGATGGTAGCCAGGCACTATCTAGTTCTTCCGGTCTCAGGGCTGTGAGATTGATGCTCATGTGTCAGTTAGTGTATTTTCTCCAGATGTCCTTTGGTTTTTTTGTGGGGGAGGGCATCACTGCCCTCTGATGGGAGTGGAAGGCCCAGCCTTACTGCTGTTGGATTTGAACCGCCAAGCCAGTGGGCCGCAGTCCTGCACTCAACCACTAGCCACCGGGGCTCAGCCCTGTACTTTGGTTTTTATCGCTCTTCTTTCCTATGCGCAGGGACAGATCCCTCAAAGGGCTGCTCAGCAGTCGGTAAGAGCACAGCCGCTCCCTATGTGCTGGCGGTTGTTTAAGTGGATGTTCTGAGGACACGTTACTAAAGGGTGAGCAGGAGAGGAGTATGACTTATGCAACTTACTCTCCAATGGGCTAGGGAAAATAGTATTGAATTCTATAATTAGGAACTTGACACTGGTTCTCCATTGATGAATCTGCAGAAAAGGTATACAAAAATTTGATGTCCTGTTGCAACCTTTCTATGTGTTTGAACTGATTTCAGAATAAAAAGTAAACACAAACAAATAAAAAAAGACTTACCTTGCCGCATTTCCTCCATAAACATTTACTGAGAACCTTATCCTATCAGGACTTGGGGTCCCAACCAAAGATACAGACCACACACCTGTTCTGTTCGTGCATGGGAAAATGCTTTGCTCACCACGAGGCAGTGCGATCAAGTTCCATAGAGGACAGTGGTCTCTCAGAGCCAGCCAGCTCGTTTGTATGTGGGGTAGATGGTCTGTGTTCTCCTACCTGGCACTGTAGTTGAGAGACTCTGTTCCCTTCCTACTGTGAAGAGATAGAAATGGGAGTGGCTAGCTTTCCCATAGCGTCTGTGCATGGGAAAGAGAAAGAAAAAGTTATTGTGTGCCCAGAACAGGGGTTAAGCATCTTTGATAAAGAGAGGGAGCTGGGATAGAGAGAAAAATCCAACCTCAAGTCTCCTTACCAGACAATGTTTTGGGCCCAGTGCATTTACTTAGGCGCTTGGGGTGGGAGACATATAGACGGTTCCCCTAACAAGTTAAGTCCAACTCTGTATCAGACCTGGTACGTGCTATCGAGAACAGCAGTGAATAAGAGAGGGAAGGTGCTGATCTTCTGGGAGCTTGTAGTCTAAGGGAAGACGATGATAGACAATTCATTACAGACAGGACATTTGTTTTGAATATCAGGCACTACAAGCTATAAGAATGCACAAGCGGGAAACATAACGCTGCCTGGGGAGACAAGGATAATTGCCAGAGGAAGTAGCACTTACATGGAGACATGAAGCATGAGTCGTGGCTAGCGAAATGAAGCATAAGGACTATTCTAGATGGAGGGAACCAAGCCACTGCCATTGAGTCAATTCGGACAGCAACGCAGCAGAACCAAGCCAAGAGGCTCCCCAGCGTCCCTGAGCCTGTAAACTTTTATGAAGCAGAAAGTCTCATATTTCTCTAGCCATGTGGCTGGTGGGTGTGAATTGCAAACTCTGCTCCTTACAGAAGGAAGAGCACACATGAAGACATGAAAGTGGCGTGGCTCCTTCGAGAGACTGAAAGAAGTTGGTGACCCAAAGGACCAAGAGTAAAGGAGGCCCGGGTGGGAGGTAGGACAGAGGTCACGAATGATATGGAATACTGTGGAATGGTATGGTGCTGGTGTGGGGGCTTCTTAGTTATCTGGTAAAGTTCGAAAGTGCAACAACAAGAAGCTACTGGGGTTTAAAGTAAGAGGCATGGGTAGACTATTAAAGACATCACTGGCTTTACGGTAGAAAGGAGTTGATGGGAGACAAAACCAGATGGACGGGACACAAGATGGGGCAGCAAGGTGAGACAGAGTGTGTTTTGGATCAAGACGGTGGCAATGGGACTGGAGAGAATCATAGATTTAAAAATGTCTATGAGATAAATTGGTAGTGGGAGAAAGAGGAATTAAAGCCCACTGTAAGTTCCAGACAGGGCAATTGGATTTTCTTTGGTGCCATTTAGGAACCTTGATGGTGCAGTGGTGAAGCACTCAGCGGCTACACAGAAGGCGGCTGCTAGAACCGACCAGCTGCTGCCGGGGTGAAAACAACCTAGTCCTCTGCTCCCATGCAGACCTCAGTGCAGGGAACCTCAGGGGGTTGTTCTACTCTGTCCTGGAGTGTTGGTATGAGTCATAACTCCACCATCGGCACCTCCACAAAGAATCCCTGACCGACCGAGGGTAATTGGAAGGAGAGGACAGGCTGAGAAGGGGGTGAGTTGTCCTGTAGAATTTCTGTTAGACGGAAGCTACGACTCACATTACCCAGGGGAGTACGGATCTAAATCCCCTAACCACCTTTTTTTTACTTTCAAGGGTCCAGAAGACTCGCAAACTATTTTGAACCCTTTCTGTAAAGGTTTAGACATATGCAGGAATGTCTCAACAACAGAGGGTGATGTGATGGATAAACTGCTTTCTCCGACCCAGTCTTAGAGACTTAGGCAACCTGATGTGTATAGGAACTGAGTCTCTCTCTGTTCCACCCTTGTGGTTTCTGTTGGAGTCGCTATTTTCTTTTTCTTCTTCTTCAATCCCAGCTCTTTATTGTTTTAGAGGACAGCTGGGGGGGCAAGTTAGGTGGTCGTGGAAGAAATTCTCGCCCAGCCAGAGTGGTCAGCCAGAGGTCGCTTGTCTAACATGGCTTTCTGTTGTTCTGACCAGATAGCATCCACTCGCCTCCAGACACATGGAGGGCCCAGAAGAGCTCAATCCACAAGGACACAGCTCTGACCTCAGGCAGAGGCAGGTCTGTGATGGGGTGGGGGGAATGGACCACTGAGGGGGTGAGGGGGTGGCTGGCCACTCCGCTGGTCACACAAGGGTGTGGGGACCAAGAAAAGATCCCGCCCATCTCAGCATCACCCGATAAGCACCAGCGTTGGTTCTCATGCGCATCCCACGCAAGCAAAACTACTTAGGACTGACTGTCACCCAGGTCAGCGGACAACTCACCTGTTCTCTTAGTTGGGACTCCGTCCACTTCTTTGATCCTTTTCTCTGAAGCTTAGGGTTCCAGGATTATGGTCTGTATCTGCGCCCATCTGGTCTCTTGTGTCTTTGTTGTAGAGGGTCTATGTAGCTTGCCTGCTGTCTGCCGAACCCACTATTTTCCCAGAAGTCCTCGTACAATGTTCTTAGATAGCACTGCCCCAGGTTGAGCCCAGGAGAGCCTACCTGTCGGCCAAAGGAGGAATGGAGCCAGGATCTCAAAGACCAGTTATACTTCAGGCCTGCCCTTCCCTGTTCAGTTATTAAATCTCCTTGGAATGTTGACGACAACTAATTGCCCTTTTTGTCTAAGGTTACTTGATGAGTGTTTCTGTCTCTTATGATCAAGATTCTTGATTAATAACCCAAACCAAGTGCATTGCCATCGAGTTGATTCTCACTCATGACGACCCTGTAAGATAGAGTGGATTTCCAAGACTGTAACCCTTTTCGGGATTACAAAGCCTCATCTTGGTCTTATCTTGATTAACGCAAGGACCCTCGTAGAAGCCAGGTTGCAGGTAAAGACAATGAGACTGGGGGGGGGCATGTGTAAATATAGGTAGAACTGGCAGCTCATCTGTTTGAGTAGAAGGAAACATGTAGTTGTTCTAAGCCCTTCTGAGCTAATATCCCCCAAGCTTACTTGGGCACATTTGGAAGGCGAGGGCTCTGAGATGACTTAGAAAGAACAGAGTCCCTGAGACCTCAGCTTTGTGTTGACCACACCCAGGCACAGGGCAGGTGCAGCCACACCTCCTGAACACCTCCCAGAAGGTGGGCTCTTTCCCAATGAACTGAGAGACCGTTTGAAGGGGGGCATTTTAAAAAGGAGCAGAGAGAACATACCAGAGCCAAATGGGTTTGGCAGAGGAAGGGAACGCAAATCTGTGAAACACTCCTGGAAACCAGAAAGGAGAAGGGTGGCGGTGATCATCCCATTGGACAGAGGGAGGCTCTTGTGATCCTGAGTACTTGGGTCAGATTGGTAACGGGATCTAGGACCTACAACCTCCCAGGTAGCACCTGGCAGACAATCTGGATCTTGATGAATCGAAAAGGTTTCTTAGCATAAAGCAACCCCCCTGAGGAAGCCCAGATCTAGCTAGGAATTTTTCAGTCATGTTGACCAAATGGGAGGGAAAAAATTCAGAACTCCGAGGAGAGGAAAAAAGATAGAAACATTCTTGCCTTCATAATCCCCTTTGCTTCCCCTTTCTGCCTTTCCTGGGTACTGAGTCCCTCAAGTTGGTTTTAAATCCACCCAGACCTGAATTCTTTTGGATAAGGCGAAATGTCCCAGACATATCCTGCTTTCATGTCTTATCAAAATTGACGGGCCTGTGTTCTGTATCAACCTCTCTGGACAGCAGCTACCATTGATAAACTGATATGCACAGAGGGGATAAAGATTGTAGCCGTTGCAGAACCCTAGGCTTGCCAGATGATTCATGCCTTACTCCTTTCTGAATCCTTCGGAGCCGACACTGTTCTTAGCACTCATTAGTTATTCGGTTAATACTTGCTGAGATGAAAATGATGGAGTGAGTGCCTTTTCACCCAGACTTTCTGGAAATGATACTTTGCTTGAAGTTTAGGCCTTCCTTATAGGCATCTCAGGCATTTGACTCCATCGGTGTAGGAGAGATGTTTGGGGGCAGATAGATTTCTGGCATTCCTCAATCCACATCAAGGGTGATTGTCCATCCTCGCTCTTGAGGTGATGGGCCTCAGTCCACATCTCGTAACCCACGGGGAACACCCATTTAGTGCTCAATTTGAATCCTCTGTTTTAGCACATCCTTGGTAACGCAGTTCACACTGAGACAGTAAGCCGGCAAGTGTTTTGGCTTGGAAGGAGTATATAATGTTGCATTAACCTGGCACTCCTGGGTGATCGGCTTCTTGAGAGCAGTGATGTTTTTCTTAGGTGTATTTCCTAGCGCTTTGCACTTGTCGTTGCTACGGGCCGTTGAGGCGCTTTTGACTCAGGGCAACTCTGAGCACAATCACACAAAATGTTGCCTATTCCGGTTCCATCCTCATGATCAGGGGTCCTCAAACTGTGGCCGGCGGGCCACATGCGGCCCACCGAAGACATTTATCCAGCCCTCTGGGTGTTTTTGCCGCCGCTGCCTGTCCTGCTTAGCAGCCAACTCATCTCGGCCCCGTAGCGAACTTGTTCAAAGTTATATTTTTGTTTTTGTTTTTAACTATAGTCCAGCCCTCCAACGGTCTGAGGGACAGGGAGCTGGCCCCCTGTTGAAAAAGTGCGAGGACCCCTGCTCATGATCATCGATAGGCAAAAAGCCCCTTGCTGTGGTCATTGGGCTGTTCAAATGCCTTCTAACTGAGAGGGTTCATCGTCTAGTGCTGTCTTGAACAGTATTCTCCTGTGAGCTATAAGATTTTCATGAGCTCATTTTCAGAAGCACATCATTCCTCCTGCTCTGTCTTAGTCTGGAAGTTCCAGGAAATTATGTTCACTAGGGACATCCTGCTGGTGTTTGAAACACCGATGGTACTGCTTCTAGCATCATACCACCGCGTTAGCCACCCCAGTAGGACAGACGGACAGAGGGTTGGTGACTTTGAACGTGAGAGATGTAATGACTACTGAATACATGAACAAGGCAATCCTCATTCATACTTGTGCTTCTCTTTTTCTTTAAGTTTAAAGGAATGCTAGATGCCTCTTTGGAGTTGATGTTCTACTAAGGGCCAGGAGATAGGAAAGGGGGAAAAAGGTGTTTCCTTCTCTTGTTGAAGCTGCTGGATCCATTGAGGACTTCACCTGCTAATCTTAACTCTAAACCCATGACTCTGCTTCAAACGACCCTTTTCGCTGGAGTATGGATAACTTCACTAGACAAGAATAAAACATAACAGGTTGTTTCCTCGTTCTTCCCCAAACATCAGAAGCTTCAGGTCCATTTGCTGCGTGTGCCTGTGCTGTGCTCGAGCCCATGCTAACTGCTGGAGGTGAACATGCCCTTGGTCTTTACCACAGGAAAATGCTAAGCTGACAGCAAGGAAAATAAGCTATGTAAAAGATGTGCATTACCTTGTGTACAGTTAAACACTGTCAAGAAATACCGGGAAAGGCTGGAGAGTTTCCACTTTTAGAGCTCATGGACTCCTGGCATATAAGAGCTGGAAGGAACCTTGTTTCTTCATTTGCAGTTGAAGAACTGGGGTCCTTTAATAAAAAGGGAAGACAATCAAATTGCTTGTCCTAGATGGTTTAGTTACTCAGCAACCAAAAGACATAATGCCAGACTAGATGTTCTCTGGAGCTTCCAGTAAACCTCGTTTTTCTTTGACTTTATGATTCTGGGTTGGACAACAGCCAATGAAATCTCTGAATAAGCAGTCCGTGCTCCCCTCTGAGGCTTGAGAGAAGCAGTGTGTTGATTGGGTTGGGGGCAATTGTGTGAAAGCCCACAGTCCTGTCTCTGACCTCTTTTCTTTTTCAGAATATGTCCCCATATTCCTTTATTTGGCATCAGCTGACACAGGAAGTGGTAAAGCTATTATCGACTGATTCAGTCAAATCACTATTTCCGGATTCTGATGTTCAGCAACCACTTTTGAATTTTTCCTCCTGCTTTCTTTCTGCTTCAGTTTGAGGTTCAAATGCCCAGGAGGTAAATTAGTACCTCGCTGATCAGAGTGGGGCCCCGATGCCTCTGCGGTTCTGCACTAACTCTTCATAACGTGTACCCATCACCCTTCTAGTCTGTACCTCGATTTCTTACTATAAGTCATGAGGGTTCTCAAGGCATTTCTAGCTTTGAAATTCTGAGTTTCGCTGCTGAGATCAGAGGGCCAGTGAAGGAGAGCAAGACCCTTACTGAGGTGGGTCAATGCCATGACTGCAACAGAGGGCTCAAAGACAATGAGTTCATGCAGGTGGACAAGAGAAACAAATTCACAGCTACGCATATGTGTATAAGACAGAGCTTTATATACAAGAGCAGTCGAATATTGAGAAAACATCCCAGCCCAGTCCAGACCAAGTCCATAAGTCTGATAGTCCAATCTATAAAGTCCTCTTCGGACTCACGAGGCACACGCAATGATGCCGAATGCAGGAAGATCACAGGCCAGTGGGAGCAAAGTCTTATGGATCCAGTGATGGTAGATGCATTGGTGCATCTCAGCATTGGCAGGGTCTCCATGTGACTTCTCTAGTTCCTGGGGAGGGGCGGGGCGGGGAGAGAGAGAGAGAGAGAAAGAGAGAGAGAGAGATTTTGAACTTTTTTTTTTGGGGGGGGGGCATCACTGCTCTCCAGTGGTGGGAGTAGGGGGCCCAGCCCCACTGCTGGAATTGAACCTCCGTCCCAGTGGGCCGCAGTCCCGTGCACAACCACTACGCCACCGGGGGCTCAGCCTGAGAGAGATCTTAAGGAGGAAAAATACAGGAATTCCCAGAATCCTCAGGGAAAGGCCATGCCCACACAGAGGCCTTATTGGCGATGACCCGATAGACAGACTAGACTCCACCCCTTCATTCTTAATCCTCTCAAGTTCCAGATTGACACCAGATGATGGGACCACTACATACAGCAACATGTGCCATGTAAGAATGGCACAGGACTGGGTAGTGCTTCCTTCTGTGGTACAAAGGGCCATGGTGAGCTGGAACCAACTCTCTGCAATCTAACAACAGCAATGTTGAGGTTGGGAAAGGAGAATATTATGGAGAATCTTCCCTCTGGGAAGAAAAGCACATCCCCCAGCCCTAGACATCTCTTCTGAGTAAAATAGACCAAGGCCAGATCTTGTTGGGACTTGTTTTTGTTTTGGAATGCTATCCCGGAGCAGTGAAAGAAACCAGAGAAGCAGAGGGACTAAAAGGGAAGTTGGCCATGGTGTCCTGGGAACGGGTCAGCTGGAACAGAGGAGGAAAGCACTTAGGGGCCCAGAGCAGCTCTTGGCTGAGACTGAGGGGACTTCAAGGAAAGATGCCCCTCTTTCGCCAGGCTCAATTTCTTCTGAGCCTGTTTCTCATCATTTCAGTGCAAAACTCTAGTCTCCTCTTCTGGACCAACTTAGAAGAAATTTGTGATGGTTGGGTAGAAACAAATTCATAACTATCTGTATATATACATATATATACATACACATATATATGCGAGCGTCTTCTGTAAAGGGGAATTAATTATACATTAAGAAAACATCCCGCTGAGCCCCGGTGGCGTAGTGGTTGTGCGCGGGACTGTGGCCCACTGGGTTGGAGGTTCAATTCCAGCTCCCAGGAGCAAAGGCTGGGCCTCCTACTCCCACCACCAGAGGGCAATGATGCCTAAAAAAAAAAAAAAAGAAACCATCCCAACCCAGTCCAGTCCAAAGCCGTAAGTTTGATATTAGCCCTATGTCTGATACCTATCTACAGAATCCTCCTCTGACTCATGAAACACATGCAGTGATACCAAGTGCAGGATGATCCCAGGCCAGTGGGTAGAAAGTCTTTGGATCCAGTGGCATGGTAAGCATCTCCACACTGGCAGGGGTTTCTCTGTGGCTTCTCCACCTTCAGGGGTCTGGTTGCATCCATATGGCTTGTTCGAATCAGGGCACTCAGGTAATCCCATGTGTCGTCAGCTGCAATGTCTCCCAGGGAAATCAGCAAAGGGAGGTGTCTCTTCATTTGAGGAGGAGGCCCCATATTTCCCAGCATTCTCAGAAGACCATGCCTATATAGAGGTCTCATTGGCTATGATCCGATTGACAGACTAGACTCAATCTCGTCACTCCTAATCCTTTCAAATTGACACCAGACTATGTAATGACCTCAAAATTGCATCTTGATTCCATTTCCAAGTGAGGCTAGAGGTAAGGGAGGCCTGCAGAGTCTCTCCCGCAGCCACCCCCACATTCCTTGGACCATCACGGTGTTAGGACTAGGGAACTGGTGACCAGTGTCATCAAAGCACATTTCCTGGGTCAGGGACTCTCCTGGGAGGGGCAGAAGTCCCGCAGGAAGCCGGACTGGGGAGCATCTTCTGTGGTGCAGCGTTCCTCGACGTGTTCTCCCTGTGCCAGAAGCTGGTGAAAGGTGGAGGTCAAGTGACGTGCTCAGGGTCACACTGTTGGGGGGCTGAGAGATTCAGACCTCAGCCAATGTCCCGAGCCTGAGTCTGGCTCCCTTTGCAGCGTGTCCCATCTGCTCCTCAAATTAGGGACAATCCCACCTTCGGAGGAGGCTGGACAGGGATGCCAAGTATTGATATGACCGTCCTTCAGATCCCCAGTGACCTTTGACTTCCCACCGCGGTCGCGGCCGAGGGAGGACCGCCTGTAGAGCTACCCTGGAGAGATAGCAGGCTGTCTGTCAACGTAAGAAGCCGATGTCTGGCCCAGACCCCAGAGCTTCCACAGAAGGAGAAATTAAACCTGTCTCACACACCCATCCCAGTGCTCTGATTACATTTACAGAGGTCACGGCCTGCCTTCTGTCACCATGGAAACCTCTCGTGCTGCCAGGGTGTTGTCTGTGTGTGGTTGATATTTAAAGGCAAAGCTGCCCGTCCCATGGCCCCACCGTCAGCTGCCAGGGGCAACCGCTGGCCTCCACCAGCCCAAGGCCTGGTTCTTGGGCCCGAGATAAGAGACAGGGAAGAGCTCAGGGAAAGAGCCCCTGTCGCTCACAGGCAGGTCTTCTGAGTAGAGCCAGCTTGGCGGGGAGGAGGGCCGATGGAGATGCTGGGAACAGAGCCCGCTTGGGTCAGCGCGCTGCGGGCATCTTCTTACAGGATCGTAGTTCCCACGGGCCAGGGGGGCCTTGGACGCGCAAGCACACCTGAGAGCCACGAGAGAGAGAGCCCGGGCATCCGCCTCGAGTGGGTGCCCTCCAGAGTTTTGATGCCACCCCGCTGGGAGCCGTGTGGATTGTGCTGATAACAGTATGCTTCTGGAAGAATCCCTGCTTCTTCCACAGACCCCACATCCGTGTCCCCGAAAAAGCTACCAGGGAGTGACTTATCAGGAGTCCCAGGTGTGGAAGAACTAAATAACACCTGATTCAACACAAATGCTGACGGCGCGGGTGACCATCGATTTTTTTTTTCTCTCTTTAGTCTCCAGACAATTATTTCCACACCATTGAGTGGAGCGGAGCTAACACGGGCACCTTAACGGGCTGGGAACCGAGGCCGTGTAGAGGAGGTTTTAAGCACCGCGAGCATATTGCTATTCTGCAATATGAGCCTTACAACCTGTCATGAAGGGGCTGGCCTCCATGATATGGTGCAACAGGCTTTGATGGGGATATGGAGCATCGAAAGTCTCAGGATGCGGCCGTCACCTGTAACTCAATAAGACATGTCATGGTGGTGATGGTGCGGTGCTAAAAAGTGCCGCAGCAGATCGTAACAGCTTCAAGCTCCCGAAGGCCCTTTTTTAAAAAAGGAATTTATAGCTTCTCAATGACCTTGGAAGAGGGAACATGGTGTAGCTAAGCACTACAATGTGGGAAATGGAGTGGCTCCTGTTTGCTTTAGCTTCCAATTCTCCAACTCTGGGGACTTCTTCATTGTCTTCCTATGTTTTTATTCTATTTCTTAATCTGGTTTTGCAGTAAATCTCTCCTTTTCTTCTTTTTCTTTCAAGTCTACCTGATCCCTAGGCCATTCCTTTATAACAGCCCCCCCCTCCGCTACCCCCACCACTTTCCTTTCTGTAGAGTTTAGCCCTTCTGGAAGCTCTCCAGATTAAAGAGGTTTCTGAGTCTGGGATGAATCTGCTTTTTGATTGAGCCTCTTGAGAGTCCGTATTTATAGGGAAAATTTGGTTTCTGCCACAGTGTGTGTGAAAAGAGGAGCTACTATCTTTTGCTTTCCATGTTAGTAGTTTGGACCCTACAATATTCTGGAATAGATTTGGAGAGAGGAAATCTTTGGAGGTGGGCAAGGAAAATCTGCAGGCCGATCCCCCCCACTTGTTGTGGCTTGGCACCAAGGAAGCAAAGGTCATATTTTCAGTCTCATTAAAGGCAAGGGAGCTTTATAAAGAGGGAAAATTACAACTTTTAGCGATCAACGACATCCACGTCTTGACCAATCACTTCTCAAATATACCTTGGTGGACAAAGTGAAGCTAGTGAGAGATGATGGATGATTCCACCTTGATATTTAGTGAGCAGCTACCAGGTGCTTGTTGCTTCAGGAACGCTGGTAATAATAATAATAATATAAAACATTTAGCACATACCCGATCATTTCCAGGCAATTATAAACACCTTTGAAGCTGCATAGCAAGGTCTGCAGGGAAAGTTTCTCTTGCTATTTTACACACGAGAACATTGAGGCACAGAGCGAACGAGTCCCTCGGTCAAGGTTATGGCAGGTTGGTGGTGGATTTTGTGCACAGGTTCTTGTCACTCCAGTGTAGCCCCCTGCTGATGAGGTCAGAACTGTGCTTCTGAATGTATGAACAGTGGCACATGACAGTGAGGGGACTGGATGCAGAGGGTGGGTTTGAAGCCATCTCCATACTTTTCAGCCAAGACAGGATGAGAGCCCGACCCAGGGAGTTCATATTTAGGAAGGCAGGGAAGGTTATGGATGCAAAAGCTATGATGAGAAGGTAAGAGGGTTGGATGTTTGGGATGAAGATGAAGAAAGATCCAAGGTGAGTCCTACATTTTGAGCTTGGATCACTGGGAGAACAATAGCTTCCTTAAACTTGTTTACACTTTCAAGTGTACTCCAAAAGAAACTTTACATCCACTTGGCACAATGGTCCCCTTGTGAAATAGAGATTGTGACCCCCAATTTATAGATAAGGAAACTGAGACCTGGAGAATGCCTTCCTAGGTTTAGAGCTTGCACGTGGCAGAACCAGAATGGGGAGCCAAGTCTTCCTGACTGGCAAGCCCGCACCCTTTCCCCTGAGCTTTGTTGCCATTTACAAGAATTGAAGGTGTCAGGACCTGGAGCTGGTGCTTGAGGGAAGAGGAAGCACAGTGCTTGCCTGAAGGGAAAAGTTGGAAAGGCGGAAACTTCTGGGACCCAGGGAGCAAGGGGATGGGGAAAAGAGAAGGGAGAGTGCATTAGTCTGGGTGGACTAGAGAAAGTCATCGACACTCACATGCATATAAGAAACAGCTTTGGGCTGAGCCCCGCTGGCATCGTGGTTGAGTGCGGGACTGCGGCCCACTGGCTTGGCGGTTCAAATCCAGCAGCAGCAAGGCTGGGTAGCTCCCACAACCACCAGTGGGCAGTGATGTCCCCTCCCCCCCCCCAAAAGAAACAGCTTTACATACAAGAGCCATTAAATATTGAGAAAACATCCCAGCCTAGTCTAGATCAAGTCCATAAGTCCTAAGTCCGATACCAATCTGTAAATTCCTCTCCAGATGTAGGAAACACAGGCAATAACACCAAAGGCAGGAAGCTTACAGCCCAATGGTTGGAAAGTCTTGTAGCTCCAGTGGCAGTGGGAACATCTCAGCGCTGGCACGGGTCTCCACATGGCTCCTTCAGCTCTAAGGCTCTAGCACAGCTCAGTGCATCTTGTCTACTGAAATGTCTTGCATGGAGTGACTGTGTGGCCCAACTCCAGCAAGCTGTTGATCTCCTTAGCACCTCCAAATGAGGCCATCAAGTCGTGACCTGATTGACAGGCTCAACTCCCCAGCCCCTTCACTCTTAAGTCTCAAATTGACAACAGATGATGTAACTACCACAGAAAGCAAGTAAGAGACCCATGTGAATGCCCAGGACTAGTAACTCAAATAACTACTAACTCAAAGGAGGAGGCTGGGAAACAGTAGTTAAGAAAGGTGGGAAGAAGATCAGCATAGGGCAGTGCCAAAGAAGCTGAGTTCTTAGCATCGTGAGCAGGTGGCCAATGCTAGTCAAAGCTGCAGAGAGTGGGGCGGGTACCTGAGGGGAACTGAGTCACTGAGGCCTTTGGTAGAGAGTTGCATTGACTTATGTTAAGAGGTCAGCCAGACTAAAAGACAGAGGAGAAAGATTGAGAATCAGGTGAGGGACGTGGCTGGGGCAAAGGAAGAAAAAGTCTGAGGGATGGAGGCGGGTGTGGCAGAGTTGAGCAAAGTTTAGCACGAATTATATGTTAAGATTTAGGGAGACCAGAGAGATCAGCAGTCTGAGGGCCAGAGTACTGATGAAAAAGAACGTGGGAGGTGGAACAAAGCCTCCCATGACAGGATGAGCCCTGTGAAGGGGGAGGGACAACCCGCCCAGGAAAGGTGGAGCTTGAAAAGAGACACACCCGGAAAAAGAGTGCTGTTTTGTAAATTAGAGAAAGCAGGCTTTCCACGGGGAGAAAAGGCAGCTGCAAGGAGAGGGGGATGAGGCATAGGTGTTTAAAAAGGGATCTTTAGGGCTGAGCCCCGGTGGCGCAATGGTTGAGTGCGGGACTGTGGCCCACAGGTCTGGTGGTTCAAATCCAGGAGCAAGGATGGGTTGCTACCATAACCACCAGAGGGCAATGATGAAAAAAAAAGGGGGATCTTTAGTTAGAATGACAAAAAAAAAAAGTGGACACATGTCCACTTCTGAAGTCAAGGGGACAATGAGTTTGGGGACCTCAGTGAGAGTCATGAGGAGAGCCCTGCTACCACATGGCTGAATGTCCTGCTGCTCGTGAGAAGCTTGGCCCACCAGCCTTGGTGGAGTAAAGATCTGGCCATCCGCTCCTCTGTAGCGGTTCTGCTCGGTACTACCCAGTCAGCGTGAGTCCGAATAAATTTCAGGGCACACAACGACCAAAGGTCAAAGTGCATAGGATATCCATGAAGGCAAAGGTATTTAATCTCTGACTCTGACTCGAGGATGCATCTCCATTTGGATGTGTGAGCATTGACGACTCTGGTCAGAACCTTCATTATTATGACTCATTACATCTTAGTTGTTCTTCATGAGAACGATTCCCCAGGGTGCAGGGCAGGCCAGCATTTTCTACGTGATTCTAAACGACTGCCCCTTCTCTTGCCTCCTATTCCCCTCAGCCCTAATTCTAAGGCCTTAGTTAAAGCGAGGGTAGAGAGGAAGGAGCTGAGGGGTTTAAACTTTAAAAAATAACAGGTGCAAGGAAATGAAAGGTATCCAATTACACCTAAGAACAATAGTCAAACACATCGTTATCCCTCTTTTATTTCCTTTATCTCCCTCCCCCCCTCCCCCGCCAAATGTAGGAATTTCGGTGGCACGACAGTTAAAATGCTCCGAAAGGTTCACAGTTCAAATCCATCCAGGAAGTCCTTGGGCAAATGGGTTGGCAATCTGCTTCCAAAGAGATTGCGGTTAACCACACCCTCTGTGGACAATTCTGCTGTCACACGGTCAGAATCGACTGCAGGCCACCCCACAAGAGCATCCACCCGCTCCAGGAATCGCTGCCCCTTTTATATCATTTTCTGAAGTTATCTATCATGTCGGCAAACACTTAGCCTGTAAAATTGGCCTGCGTTCCACCTGCCTCCCCATGCAGATGAGCCACGGTAAACTGCCTCCCCACTTCCCTCAGACAGCACACGGCATCGTCTGACACACTGCCAGCCTGAGCCCTCGCCCCCACCCGGTCCCAAGAGAACCAATCAAAGGCAGAACATGTCAGCGTCAGCAACCTCTTCAGTCCTGAGGGCGTCCACAGAGCTTAGCAATGTCCATGGGGATAGCTAATGTAGTCTAAAGACTGGGCAGAGGAGATAAAAATAAATAAATAAAAGGGAGGAGGGCTGGGGAAAGCGAGCGTGATGGAGAGGTAGGATAAAAACAAAGAGCGAAAAGAAGGGTTCCTTGGAGGCGGGCTGACGATGATTGCGTCACGGATGTGCCCAGCATCCGTACATGGTCACGAACCACCTCAGCCCTTCCATTCTAGATGGACTTTGGACCAGCACCAGAGACCTGGATGCTGACGTCAGCATAGCCCCTGGGGGAGCGGGGTGACCCTCGGCAGAGCTCGGGGTCTGTTCCTCATCTTCAGTTTGATCGTCTGGAAGATTCTTTTGCGTGTTAATAGTTTCGGCTCTGAAACTCTGTCTCCTTGAGCATCTACTTGGGGGGACGGACTCTGGTCTGACACAAGAACCTGGTGTTTCTGATGTCTCTATCAGCGCAGAGTAGGAGCTAGAAGGAGAGACGATCAGACACGCATTGGCCTGAGTGTGTCCTGTGTTAACGAGCTGTCCCCCTCAAAGTCGAAAGGTTAGCTAATTAGTACAGAGAGGCCCGGCCAGGCAAGCTGTGAAAGCGCCTGCATTTTAAGACCGTGGAAACGATGGTTCCACGCGAGCATCTGACTGACGCTCATCGCTGCGGCCGTAGTTTGGTTTCTGGGGCCCTGCAAAGCCCACAGTAAGCGTGGTTCTTGGCACGGACAGCACGGCATCCCTTCTTGCACAGCCTTTAATGAAGTGTGCAGTTCTTGTCCTCATTAGGCCCCAGCAATGTCAATAAAAGATTCAATAAACCCGTTTGATGGGGTTGGGACTGAGAGGCTGAGAGGCAGCAGGCCTCACATCCATAGGGCAGACGTCAGCCTCGCCACGTGTCATGACCCAGCATCCTGGGATCAATAGGCAGCTCGGATTCCAGCCCAAGAGCCTGCCCTCCACGCTCTCCTCTCCAGACCCTTTCCATTGGGGGGGGGGGGGGTGGGGGGCGGCGCAGTGCCCGCCAGCACCTGCTTAGCTTGATTTGACCCCACTCCGTGCCATCCTGGGTGCCAGCTGCTTTTGTTCCTTCCTGATGGAGCCCTCTGGACACCCCACGGATGCATATTTAGTGCGTGCCCACCTGGCACCAGAACACATAGCCGGCCTCCCCCAGCAGCAGAAGCCAGCCTGGGCCTCTTTCCCGAGTCTTCGGTCTGCTGCCAGTGTGAGAGGGGCCCCAGCGGCTGGCCGCCATCCCCGGCTGCTCGGCAGCCGCTTGAGACGCCGTTATCTTATCTAATTACAAGGAATTTCAGATTAATTTCTTAGCCTCTGCTCCAGTGGACCTCTTATCAGCGAGGGCTTTGCATTTTAACCTTGTCATTCTTTTGTCGTTTGCCTTTAAGAGGCGGGCAGCGCCGAGGAGATGCAAAGATCTTGCCGGACTGGGGGTTGGGGGGGGTGGAGGGGGGGGAGAGAAGAGGGGGAGACAGACAGACCTGGGATTTGTGTATTCTACTCCATCCTCCTGCCTGCGCGCTGCCGAGACAGCTGGCTGCTCGCTTCCATGACAGCCACATGGTAGCCAGCCACACAGAACAGGACCCGGGCGGGGACTCGTCTGCTGCCATCTCTCCCCATCCCTCTGATATTGCCGACAGAGCAGTAAAGGACCCTTGCCTATCACGGTGTACCTTGCCTCTCGCCGCCGCCACCTCCTCGGCTAAGACACCTCGGTGTGGTTTCCATGGCTACCCCCAATCAGATGTGGCTTCCTGCGAAATTGGATTTCAAAGGACAAGGCTTCAAAGGAATTTGTCCATTTAACAGAATGTCATTAGGAGTGAGGCTGGCTGTTGAACCAGGGCTCGGGGATGATGACGGAGGGGCCGCGCTCATGTGTGGAGGCAGGTTTCTGTCGGCCCCAAGGCACCTTGATGCAACATGACAATACCGTATTGGAACCTGCCAGTCACCCGCCTCGTGCTCTCCAACCGCTCACGTCTCTCAAATCCAGACGTTTCTATGGGGAGGGATGGAGTTGGAATATTTTGTGCATCAGTTCCTGGCATTTCCCCAGGCCTCAGGAACCTAAGACAGTCCCTGAGCACGGGCACCTACCTGGGTTTCTTGCGCCTAATCAAACAGCTCCTTAGCGTGCAGCCTGCATTAGCATGTGACACAGTAGCTTTGAGGAAGAGGAGGGTGTCAACATTTTCTTCCATTTCTGAGAGAGAAAGCAAGGCTGGGTGCTCTGATTGCAGGGAGGAAGAGCTTTGTTTTGTTTACTGTTTGGGTTTTATTTAAATGACTAATTTAACTTTTGTACAATAGCTTTAGATTTGCAAAAACAAAACAAGACTACTGATACTTCAAAGCGATTCCATACACCAGGCTTTTAACGCATGGCACATGAACTTAAAGAAAGATCGTTCAAGAACAAGTACAGCTGGATGGAAGGGTGGGCGGTGAGGTTGGTGAACTGGCCTCAGGTGTCCCTAGCACTTGCTCCGGGGCCGGCAGGGGGACAGATTGCCCACTGCTCCACGGCCCCCAGACCAGAGGGGGTGCCGGGGGAGGCAGATTCTCCAGTGACCCCAGCTAACCATCTTTGCCCACCTCCAATTTGTTGGACCTTGTGGAGGGGGTGGTGTGTGGTGTGTGGCAGGGGGCGTGGCACGTGACCGAAATGAAGGCATGATTCCCCTTGAAAACACAGGAGGCAAAAGTCTAAAGAGGCCTCAAAACCACTGTACCCCATCAAGGAACAAGCCTTCAATCCTGAGTTTTCACTGTGTCTGGGACCCCAGGCCAGGAAAGCAGAGCCTGTTACCACCGTTTCTCTTGGCTGCTCCTTGACTAGCTCCTGGCTCCAGTTCATCATTATTTCTTTTTTTTTTTTTTTTGGGGGGGGGGCATCACTGCTCTCCGGTGGTGGGAGTAGGAGGCCCAACCCCACTGCTGGAATTGAACCTTCGTCCCATTGGGCCGCAGTTCCCACTTTCTAAAGAAGGAACCCGGTAGAGGTGAATTGAAATGTGTGAGGCTGCACATGACATAGAGTTCTGGTTAAGTCAATTCTCTAGTTCAATTGTCAAAGGCTCCCCGGTGTCCAATACAAAAGTTCCCTTTTTGACATGGAAGGTTCTTCACAGTAGAGCTTCAATTCATCTTGACAGCAGCAAGCAAGGTCAGCATGGATTTACTTACTGATCTGTAGCAAACAATTTTATCATTTTTTAAAATTCTTTTTTTTTTTTAAATTTTATTGTGGCGTCACTGCCCTGGTGGGAGTAGGAAGCCCAGCCTTGCTCCTGGAGAGCTGCTGCTGGATTTGATCTGGTTTTTTTTTTTTTCAACCACACCAAAGATTCTGCTTCTTGGTCTGGCTGGCAGGACCTTCCTACAGAGTCAGAGCCTCTTTTCAATGTTTTCTTCCCTGAGGGGGACAGGGCAAGCCCAATACTGCACACTGGTTGACTGGGTCACGTGTTCCGGCTTGACATCACCTTTCCCCTGCACGGTTCAGTGCACAGGAACCCTGGTGGCAGAGTGGGTTTCACATTGACCATAAGGTCAGCAGTTCAAAACCACCAGCCTTTCTGTGGGAGGAAGATACGGTTTTCTATTCACGTAAAAAGTCACAGCTTCAGAAACTCACGCGAGCAGTTCTGCTCTGTTCTGTAGGCTCACTAGGTTGGAGTTTGTGAGTTTGATCCAGTAAAAGAGGGCCACTAGCTACTTCAAGTTAGTAGAGGGCTTTTCTTTTTCAGCCCACTTGACTCTTCCCAGCCTGGTCCTTCAGAGCCCAGCTCCAATGCCACATGCACCAGCAAGCACACATCTACCAGACCCCACTCCTTTTCTAAACTCCATCTCTCTCCCAAGGTGTTTGCAACCTTCCTGCTGACACTTGGCCTATTCCTCCAGCACATAAAATATCAAGCCCTTTATTTTGAGGCAACTGTAGGTCCACATGCCGTTGTCAGAAATAATATTTACACAGAGCCATCCTGGTCAGCCTTTACCCAGTTTCTCCCAAGGGTAACTTCGCTCAATACCGTGGCATGAGATCACAAGCGGGGTATGGAAGCCCATGTGCTTTGAGTGAGGGAGGAGAACCCTTTCCTCTGTGATCTTGTTCTAGTCTCTGTTCATGCTCCCTTCTTGGGCAATGCCTAAGGGAAATGGTGCTGCATCCCTCTGTCTCAGCTTCCCCAGGATACCCTTTGATTTGTCAGATGCCTTTCAGCTTTAGGAAGGAAAGGGACACTTTGTCCCCTTGTGTCCCCTGCTGCTACTTCTGCTCCAACTCTTTCATGTGTCAATGGCTCCCTATTCTTTACTGGGATTTAAAAATCATTCTCTGATTTAAAAAAAAATTATTGGGGGCTCAGACAACGCTTATCACAATCCATACATTCATCCCTTGTGTCAAGCACATTTGTATGCTTATTGCCATCATTCTCAAAATATTTGCTTTCTACTTGAGCCCTTGGTATCAGCTCTTCATTTCCCCCTTCCCTCCCCACTCCTACCATATGAGCCCTTGATGATTTATAAATTATTATGATGATTATGTCATGCATTACACTGTCCTCTCTCTTCATCCACATTTCTGTTGTCTGTCCTCCAGGGAGGGGGTTTGTGGTAGTTACCTAACGATTAAGAGTGGAGGGGTGGAGTCCACCCTGTCAATCTAGAGATAGCCAATGAGACCTCTGTGTGGTCATGGCTTTCTCCTGAGAATTCTGGGAACTGTGGCAATGCCTTCTTGGAGGCAGAGACACTATCTCTCTCCGTTCACTTCCTTGGTCACTTTCTTCTGACCATATTCCCTTGGAGACACTCGACTGACCAGGCTGCCTCCCTGCGAGACATTCCTAAGGAGCAGCCTCATGGACCCTCCCTGATGCGGCCCTGGGTGCTGAGACGCCTGCCAGCGCTGAGATGTGTACCACGCCGCTGGACCCAAAGACTTTCTGCTCACTCACCTGTGATCTTCTACATTCAGCGCCATTGCATGTGTTTCATGAGTCTGGAGAGGACTTTATAGGTTGCTGTCCGACACATGGACAAATAGCGGACGCATGGACTTGATTGGGACTGGGCTGGAACATTTTCTCATTTTTCAATTGTTCTTGCCATAAAAATCTCTTTCTTACACTCATAGCATTTCTATGGATTTGTTTCTCTAGTCTACCCAGACTAACACAGCATTATATGTATACCTATAAATATATGCTCACAGATCTACGTTCCCTTCATCATATATAAATATATTTACGTATGTACATGCCTGTATTTAGACCTCTATAAAGGCCCTTTGTCTCCTAGTTCTTTCCTTTATTTCCTTTTACTTCTCTCTTGTCCCACTCTCATGCTCAGCCTTCATTTGGGTTTCAGTAATTCCTCTCGTTTATATTGCCCTTGATCAAGCCCTACCAGGCCTCATACACTCTTCCCACCACTGATTTTGGATCACTTGTTGTTCCCTTATCTCTGGGTTTGTTAGCACCACTTCCCTTCCCTCTCTCCCTATCCCCCCCCCACCCAATCCTTGGGCCACTTGTTTTCTCCTCTAGATTGTGTATCCAGCCTATCTGATTTAGAGAGACCTGCACATTCTTTGAAAGCTCAGCAACCACCTGAGGTGCCACTCCAGGTCTCCTCCAGGCAGAGGAATGAAGAGTAATGGAAACCAGAAGTCAGATGGAACA
>PVJH01027089.1:0-29140 GCA_004026705.1 Nesogale talazaci | reverse complement strand
GAACACACCCTCCCTCTGATCTCACACTCACAGAACTCTCCCTCCCTCTGATCTCACACCCATGGAACACTCCCTCCCTCTGATCTCATACCCCCGTGGTTGTCCAAGGATGCACCTTGTCACAGAGACAGGAAACCTCACCTTTCTCCCACAGGGAGTTGGGTGGTTTCACACCGCTGACCTCACAGTGGCTGCCGAGCCTGCCACCACGGTGCCACCAGGCTAGGCTCCTGGAGCCGGGTGAGACATCTGTCTGGGTCCCCCTGCTGCATGCGGTCTCTCCCAAGTGTCACAGAGCAAGGAGTTGACTGTGAGGCCCGAGATGCGCCCAGCCCACCTGTGGGTCTTTCCACCGCACCTGTGCTTGCAGAAGTTGGACTTGAATAAGGAAGATAGGGAAAACACAGTGGATTCATTGGGATGGGGTTGCTGACCAGAAACATCGAGAGGCCCGCGGGCGGCAGGCAGACAAACGATCTGTCTTGGAAGAAGCACCACCAGGGTGTCCCTTCAAGGCCAGGATGGCGAGACTGCCCCCTGGACCGTGGATGTGCTGTCCAGAGAGACCAGGCCTGGAGAAGGACGTCCTGCCCCGTCAAGCAGAGGGGTGACCAGAGAGAGGAAGGCCTTTTGCCAGGCAGATGAACATGGACACAGACATAGAAAGAGGGCGTGGCTGGGTCTCTATGGGCGGGGTCTCTGTGGGCGGGAACCACGCCACCTCCTGCTACCGGAATCTTCGCCCGCAGCTCCGTGTGTGAGGTCCCGTGGTGCCAGTTCACAAGTGGGTTGAGTTGCGTTTCCTTAATGGTATCAAGAGGAGGCCTTAATGACAGAATGACGTAATGAAGAGACCCAGTGACGCAGGGGTTCAGCATGCTGCCCTCAGGATGCCGCCCTCAGCTCCAGCAGAGATTAACAGTCCCAGAAACCCACAGGGGTGGGTCCACCCCGTCCTGGGTGGCCACTGCGAGGAGTCATGTGCGTTCTTTGATGGGCGAGTTTAAGAATAAATTTGCACCTGATTCCTTTATGGGATATGGTATCAAAAATGGCCAGAGCTCAGAGAACCTCACTCACCGTGCGGGGACCATACAGGCCAGGGCAGGGCCTCCAGCACCGTACCGCGGCACTCGGAGACTGGGGCCCTCGTGGGAGTGCGGGGAGGCCCATGTCTCTCGCTGGCCGAACGGCCTGTGCTTTCAAACTGCACAGGGAGGGGTGGGGTGGTGGCCGCTTGTTGTGCTCTCAGCCACAAGGACAGCAGTTTGAAACCACCGACCGCTGTCTGCGTGGGAGACGAGGCTGTCTGCTCCCGGAAGGAGTGGCAGCCTCGGAAAGCCACAGGGCCTGTTTGGGCCTGTCCATCAGGGTCTCTGGCCGTGAGTCGGAGTGGACACAGCAGCAGTGGGATGGAGGAATTCTGCTGACAATCAGGAGGCCACGTAGCTTAGTACAAAAGGAGCAAGGGGCAGGGAAGAAGGGACAGTGGAAGTCCTCTCTGATATCCGCTGTCCGGGCTGCTGGCTGGTTTCAGGAAGGGGGGCAGGGGGCCCCCACTGCAATGGCTGGAAGTGAAATGCAGACTTTTTGAGACACTGGAGGGCAGGGAGGGCTTCCTGGTTTCCCATCCTCTCCTGGTAGGGCCGTGGACTTTAAGCCTCCCTAGCCCTGAGCTGGGAGCCCTAGCCGCTGCACACTGCATTGTGCGCTGAGCTCGTCTGAAGGTCAGCAGCTCCAGACCGCCCGCCGCTCCTCAGAGGGGAAGGGAGCGGGGAAGAGGAGGCTCTCTGCTCCTGACAGTCCCCATCTTGGAAACCCCAGGGCAGTGCTACTCTGCCCCATGGGCTCGCCACATCTGCTGAGTGGCAGTGAGCTTTGGAGTCTGAGTCCCCAAGCTGTCTCTGCCGTGGGTTGTGTCCCACACCACTCAGGGACCATGGAGGATACCCTGTCCCCTGAGAGGGAGGCATTCCCACCCACCCTTGTTGGTGTCAGGTTGGTGCCGACCCAGAGGGACCATGTGTGTCAGACACCCCACCCCACCCCGCACCCACCTTTGTTGTGTTGAGACCCCAGTCCGCAGCCACCATGTCCACCCGTCTTATCCAAGCCTCCCTCTTGTCTGCTGTCCACCACCGTGTCCTTTGCTGGGGACCGGCCCTTCCTACTACAACCCCTCCCCCCCCCTCCCCAGCTAGCTTTGGCCACCACACAGCTGGCTGTTCAGTCTGTGGCTTCAGCTTCTCCAAAATAACTCTCCATAAATAACAGCCTACCCCTACCCCTGGCCCAGGGCAGTCTGACCGACCCCCCTGAGGCAATTTATCCCTGGAGGTTTGATGAGGAGCCAGGATGTCCACTAGCCACCATGGTCAGGGGTTCAAACCCACCCATCACTCATGGGAGAGAGAGGAGGCTGTCTGCCCGGGAAGACTGACACCTCAGAAACCAGCTACTCCGTCCTGCGGGGTTCCAGAGGGTGGGAATTGGCTCTAAGGCAGCTGGTGACAGTCGTAAAGGTTTGACCTCGTCTGGAGGAAGCATGTGGACCAGAAGCACATGGACGCTGGAGGACGCAGAAGAAGACTGGATGCCAGAGAATGGTGGAGCTGGAGCAGTGATGGGCAGAAAGGACCCTGGATGGTCACCAGGACAAGACAGCTGTCCTGGAAGACGCAGGGCCAGAGTGCTCCTCAGAGGCAGGTGGCCAGACTTCACAACTGTGGACAGGTTGTCAGGAGAGACCAGTCCTTGAAACACGACCTCATACTTGGTGGGCAGGGAAGGGCAACACATACGAGGGAGGCCCTCGATGACCTGGATGGACACCGTGGCCGCAGCCGTGGGCTCAGGCAGAAGGACGATGATAAGGGCGTGCAGGATGGGGCAGGGTCCCCTTCCGTTGTGCGTGAACGGACGGACCCCTTGACACCCAAAGAGAGCAGCCCAGCCCGCGCTCCTTAGAGACAAGAGTGGCAGGACGTCATCTCACGTGCTTCAGACACGTCGTCAGGAGGAGGAGTCCCTGGAGGAGGACAGCGTGCGTGGCGAGTGGAGAGGCAGCCGGGCAGGGTTTCCTTCTGCTGCACTGGGGTGGCCATAGGTCAGCACAGCTGTGGCCATTTGCGTGGACGTGGCCACTCCTCCCACAGCTGACTTTCTCAGCGTCTCACCAGCGGAGGCTTGGTGGCAAACGGGAAACCAGACCTGGCAGTGGGGTGAGGTGGGAGGGGGTGGGGGAAGGAGACATGAGCAAGAGGCAGGAAGGGGTGACACCAGCCAAGAGGGCTCTTTGTGCAGGGATCCTTTTGGCCAGGAGCCCCCAGCATGTATGGGTGCAGCGCAGGACCTTTCCTTCCTGGGAAGATGCGGGGCCTGAAGCCCCTCTCTCTGGGGAGAAGAGTGTGGCACCAGGAGTGATGCAGGGACACGGTCACCAGAACACAAGGGCCAGCCTGTGCTCTGGGGCCACCGCGGGAGGGGCGTCCACCCTCAGGGGCTGGGGGTGGCAAGAAGCTGAGCCCGAGTTTGACTTGGCGCACCACAGGAGTTGTTGAAACAATGGTGCATGGGGGCGTGTGACCTCCTGTGACTTCACCCAAGGTCAACAGCCCAAGGCCAATTCATGGGAGGTGAGGTAAGGCCCGCCCCGCTCTCTCCAATCTTGCTGGGGTTCCTCCCCTGTCACCCTGGCACCCTTGCTGCATTGTGGGTGCCGGGGACCACACAGCGCTCACAGACCCCGCTCAGGGGCGTGGGGTGGCGAGATGACTCAGGACCCGGAAGTGACTCAGCAGACAGCTTTCTGATCTGGCTGATGGTGTTCTTCCACACACAGCTCTCTGTGACCCCAGGCCCACAGCCCCTAGGCTTGGCCCCTGCCCTGCTTGGGCAAGCTTCAGTGCCCTTCGGCTCCTCTGTGAGGTGCCCGGGGGACCCCTCACCACCGGCCGTGCTCCCGACAAAGCCAGGCAGCTCCGTGCTTGATCCTTGGCGCCAACATTCAAATGCACGGCCAGCGCCTGGATGCCCACTCAGAGCGGCCCTGCCCCCCTGTTTGGGAGTGGGGCTCACGCAGTCATTGCCCTGCCCCTTGTCTGAGGACTGGCCTCCTGGCTCTGCGGTGTTTCGGGCCACCTGGTCTCTCTTGCATTGTCTCCCCATTCCTGGCATTGCAGGTCCCTCTCTCTGTCACCTAGGTCTCAGAGGTCACCCTCACAGGGACCCTGAGCCCAGCGGCCTCCCTGATGCTGCTCTTTCAGGGTCACACTGGTGCCCCCCGGCCTCTGGGGAGAGCAGAGTCACCAATCTCCAACAGGGTCCCCCACACATCATTTGCATGGCCCCACCCCAGCAAGGTGCCGTATTTACATGAGGAGCGAGCCATCCCCTCCCCGTGGGGGACCATCCGAAGTGAAGCTGCTTCTCAGGTGGGACATGCCTGGGTCCTTGGCTGGGCACAAGGAAGACATTCACACCGAAGCCCGGCTTGTGATCCAAATGGGTTTGTACATAGGAAAGGCATTACAGGCACTGGACAGCACCGCACACCCACCCACGGGGGCCCTGAGGAAAGTGAGCGCGAAAGAAACAGCAGCGCGGCCAAGGGGAGGCCAGAGGAGCAGTGGGAAAGGAGGCCCTGGTCTCCAGGTTCCAGTTGTTAGGGACTTCTGCTGGAAGGCATGGTTGACAGTACTGGTCAACCCCATTGGCTGAATTAAGTCCACCTGGCCTAGATTGGGCCAATCCAGGTGCACCACCCCCACCCCAAACACACACACACGCTTTTGTCTCTGGGCCTGAGTTGGCACAAACCCTTTATCCTTTATTCAGCTTCCTATAGGGCCCCCCAAACATGGAGAGGAGCAAACCCCCATCTTGCAGCCTGACCAAGCTTGTCTGAGACCAGTGCCCCCAGTGGTGGAGGCTGAGACCAGAGACACCAGAGGCTGGGTGTGGTTGGAGACTGCAGGGCAGGCCAGAGGTGCCAGGCACGGAGGCCATGAGACAAGGCAGAGGAGTCATGCCGAGATGATGAGGCACAGTGACCAAGAGACTTCCTGCCAAGACCACAGAGGCTGAGGTCCGGCGACCGCCTGGCTGAGAGGCTGAAGCCCGACCGGGAGAGACTGGCCGGCCAACTGAGGAGGGCTGTTGCTGCATCCGGCCTGTTTGCTGGCCCTGGCTTTCCAGAACCCGTTAACTTCCCTAAGGAGCCCTCGTCATGTGCACTGTCTGTGCGTTCCGCTCTGTGCAGCCTCTGTAGGGAGCAACGGTGCTGTGGGAGGCGCGGCTGACATCAGACCCCTAACAAGCAACCTCTCCACCACGGGCCAGCTCTGACCCACAGCCAGCCTGCGACTGTTGTCCAAAGGGTCTGGAGGGCAGGCTGGGGCCTCGGGGTTCGTCTGACCCCTGTCTCCTGCAGCGGGAAGCCAGAGAAGGTCAGAGTCAGCCCCGGCCCCTCACTTTTTCTCAGAGTCAGGGCTTGGCTGCACCTTCTGGGGGGCCAGTTCAACCCAGAGAGGGCAGCCCAGGCTCCCCCCAATGAAGAGGCAGCCGCTGTCACTATCCTGCAGGTCCTCCCTCCGTCACTGGCCTCTCTTGGCATTCTCCGCCCTGGGCCTTCATCCCGGCCGTGCTCTCTCACTCCCCCTCACTGCTCCCCCCCACCAGGTCATCGTCCACCTGGTCCATGGAGGGCCCTGAGCACTGCATCTCCTCCCCTTGAGCCCAACACCGCTCTCTGGTGTCTCTAGCCCCTCCTCAGCCTCACGCGAGGGGCCCCTCATTTCCAAGCCTCTAAATAGGGGGCCCCCAGCAGGGCTCACTTTGGGGTCCTCTCTTAGCCTCTCGTTTCAGCCCTTCTGAGTTCTTTGGTGCTGTGGGAGGCCAGACATCTGTCTCGGAAGGAGGATGGCCACAGTGCTTCCCGGGGGGCAGGGTGGCGAGAGATTTGGTCGCACCTGCTTTGGGGCGAGTGTGCAGGAGAGGCACCAGTCCCTGCAGGAGGACATCATGCTTGGTGAATCTGAGAGACAGAGACAAAGAGGAAGGCCCTGAACAAGACCCATGGACACAGAGGCTGCAGCTACATGCTCGAATCTGAGGACCGTCAGGGGACGGCGCAGGGCAGGGCAGTGCAGTGTTCCCGCTATTGTGCTTTCTGTTGCTTCGGCAGCAGTCGACAATGCCCACCATGTGCACGAGAAAGCAGAGGTGCTGCCATCAGCCTGTGGTGTGGGGGAGGGAGCCAGAGGCCCAGCAAGCCCACCTCAGAAGCTACGCAGCCCGGACGACCGACGACAGAAGGCCGTGGCATCTTCATCTTCCTGGTCCAGGGCCGTGAGCAGACACACCAGCAGGAAGCCAGGCCACACGCAAAGCTCCATTCTCCCTGGCTGGGCCCCTGGAAGTCTGCACCCAGACCCATCTGCCCACCCCTAACCCCTTGCCCGCTCTGAAGGGAGCCCCGGTTCTTTGCCTGTCCATCCTTTGCTGGGCAGTCCAGGCGTCTGTGTTTGGTGTCCCTCGTCCCATCTATTCCTAAAGAGGCTGGAGGAGGACACCCTGGCAGGACCCTGCTTCACAGACGTGGTGAACACGGGCAGCCCTTGCTGATGAGCACAGGTACAGAGGGGAGGGCGCACAGCGTGGACTCTGGAGGCCATGCTGCCCCAGCCAGTGGGGCAGGCAGCATGAGCTCGAGGGAGACTGACCTCTGAATTCCTCTGATGGCACCAGCAGCACCAGCTGCCCAGGACCCCTTCTAGGAGGTGTGTGTGTGTGGGGGGGGGCTACTTGCCTCTGCCTATCACCCTTTTCACCAACTGACCCCCACTGTCCCTCTAACTGTGCCCACTCTCATGTGGCCAGTTCACTAACTCTTTGCAGTGGCCACGCACGCACAACTTCCCAGACTACACGCAGTTAGGGGGTATATCCGAGAGCCAGCAGAACCCGGGGTGGTCCAGGATGCAGTTCTTGGTCAGTCGGGCCCACAGGCAGGCCTCTCTCTGGTCCTCAGCCTCTCTTGGTCCCTGGGACCCTCTGCCTGGCCTCCATTCCACTAGGGCAAGCGTGGCAATGCCTTCCAGCTTGGCCCCTTGGCGCTGGGGCCGCCAATAGGCTAGTCAGACCGGCCTTGCCTTGGCCAGGGTTGGGCCCTGGCTCCCAGGTCGGTACACTTCTCCCCCAGCATCCGGCAGCGCCCGCCCGCCCCCCGGCCCTTGCCAGCCAGCTCCTCTGGCTCAGCGTGCCCCGCTATGCCTGCTCAGAGGGGTCCCTATGGCGTCCCCTCCCCTGCTCTGGTCACCCCTAGTCTTATGACCCCCCCAGCAATCTGGAGCCCCATGATTGGATACTTGTCCCCAGTTCTATGGTCAGCAGCCCCAGGCGGTGCCAATGGAGAGGTCAAGGTAGGGTGAGGGACTTCCCACACGGAGCCCCTGGACCCCTGCAGAGCACACACGTGTGTGGCGGGGCGGGGGTGGGGGTTGTCTGGCACAGAGGGTTAGGGTGGCCGCTCCTTCTGTAAGCCAGCTGGGGGCTTGGCTTTGCTGAACAGCTGCCCCTGCCCCTGCCCTGCTGGACCCTGGAGCAGAGGTCAGTGCACAGTCCACAGGAGGGAGCATTGGTGGACCCTGGAGGTGTGAGCAGGGGTGGCTGCCCTCTCCTCTAAGCCGCAGAGTCTCATCCACCAGACTCCCCACCTCCCGCACAGAGAGGCGGGGATGGGCACACAGGTGGACCAGGGAGAGTATAGAGAGTATGGGGGAGACTGGCTTGGTGGTTTGGGGTGGGGGTGGGAGGCTGGGTCTGAGTTACAGGGAAGACGGAGGAGATTGACCGCACTGCCTCAGTCTCTCCAGTGGAGTCTTCCGGCTCTCAGGGTGTGGGGGGACCCAGTGCTGGGCAGAGCCACTGGCAGCAGCGCCTCAGGGGCCCCCTCCCTGGGCCGCTCCACGCTGATACTTCCCATCAGCCAAGAGGACCCCTTTTCTGGGTCCCTCCCCCTCCCACCGGCCAGTTAAGAGGCAGGAGCCTGGCTCAGCCGAGAGCCAGGTGACTTATGGACAGCACCCTGACCTGCAGCCTCAGCCCAGCCCGCAGGCTCCCCACAGCCGGTCCTGGTGGCAGCTCTGGGCCTCCGACCTCGTTCCTGGGAGCGGCCAGGGGGAGTGAAGGGCCTGAAGCCCAGTGAGGCACAGGAGGACGCGGGAAGAGGTCAAGCTCAGGCCTGGGAGGTGGAGCGGGCGCCCTGGACAGTCACGGCCGCCAGGCACAAGGGGGCAGGCGGCACTGAGAGGAAGCAGCAGGGCCTGGCGCGCCTTGGCGGGGGGGCGCATCGAGCCACCTTGCGCAGGCCCCGCCCCCCGGCCTCGGGTCTCCGCCCAGGGGCGGGGCCGCACCGGGCCGCCCCTCCCCGCGCGTACGCCGCGCCCCCACGTGACGGGCCCCGGGGCAAACAAGCGGGTCAGCTGACCGCCGACTGCGCTGTCATCCTGGGTATAAGCGCGCAGTCCCGCGCCGCTCCGACCCGCCGCCGCCATGCAGGCCCTCCGTCTCGCGCTGCTCGTCGGGCTGCTGCTCGGCCCCGCCGCCGCGGTCCTCCGGTGAGCCCCCGCCCCGCCCCGCCCCGGGCAGCGGACCCCACAAGCTGGGCGCACCCCCACCCGCCGCCCCGCAGCTGCGAGCCAGCCGGGGGTCGCCCTTCCTGACCAGCCTGCCCCTGGGGAGCTCTCCACGAGGTCCTTGGGTCCCGAGGGACCCAGAGAGGGGTGGGGGACGGCCTGTCTAGCAGGCTCCACTCTGGCCTGGGGTTCTGCCCCCACGACCCCCAGCTCCAGCAAATGCCGCGTCTCCTGAGTCAGGCCCAGGGACCCTCCCCACCTGCCCACCCCACACTGGGCCCTTCCCTGCTCTGCCCTCCCCCTGCTGTGGGCAGGCGGGTGAGGTCACCCACAGAGCCTGGGAGCCAGGGAGCTGGTCTGGCCGGCCCCGAGTCCAGGCCCTGAGCCCTGCCCGAGGCTGGCCTGCGTGGGCTCCCTGCAGGCCCAAGATCGACCAGACAGGCTGGCCCCCACAGCCTATGTGGGGAGCTGCTTCAGGCCCCAACCTGCCCAGGCCGCCCACCCTGCCCATGGCCTCCCTGCAAGAGAGGGTGGGCATGGCAGAGGGAGCGTCGATGCAGCAGGGGCTGGCCACACCTTGCTTCCTTGTTCCCGGAGGGTGTGTCCCACCCCAGGCTAGCCCCACAGGCTGTTCCCAGCCCACCTCCAACCCTCTTGGGCAAGACCTTCATCCTGGACCACGCCCTTGGCAGGTCTGGAAATCTGGGTGACCTTGAACTCCTTGGGTATCCCATGAGCAGGACACACCCCCGAGCCTTCCCGGGGCCAATGGGGCAGGGGCAGCCTCGGGCTCGGGCTCGAGCCCTGGGAGCCCAGGTGTTCCTCCTCCTTGGGCACCAGCCAGCTTGGGTCAGCTGTGCCTCCCCTGGAATGTGCCCCCCAGGCTGTGCCACCGGGAGGCGTTGGGAGGAAGGTGGCAAGCTGTCTGGGGTGGGGGTGCGTGAAGAGCTGTGGGAAGGAAAGCATTGGGCTGCCAACCACAAGGTGAACCATTCAAAGCCGCCAGAAGCTCTGTGGGCCAACAGAGGCTTTCTGCTCCAGAAAGAGTCATCATGAGGGTCACCATGAGAGGGCATTGAGGCCACAGTAGTGGGTTTAGTTTGGGGGTTTTACTGTGGCTCAGGCAAGGCACAGCAAGTTGCCAGTTCAAGCCCACCAGATGCTGTGCCAAAGGAAAAGGGGCTGTCTGTGTCGGGGAAGGCCCGAACACCAGGTTGCTGGGTGGCCATGGGAGGCCAAAGTGATGGCGTGCAGGATGGCCCAGAGGTTCAGAGACGGGGCTCCCTGGGATGGTGAGGGTCAGGCCCCAGGGGTGGGGGGAGGGGGTCTAGAGGTAGAGGCCTCAGCAGGTCTGGGTGCGGTGTTAGGGCACGTGGCTGGTGCCCTACAAAGAAGCCCCTGACCGCTTATTGGGGGTGGGGAGCAGGGACTGGATGGGCCAGCTGTGGCTGGGAGTCTCTCAGCTCCATCCGAAGGAAGTCTGGAAGTTCGAGGCCGTGCAGAGGTGTCTGGGAAGGGAGGGCCGGTGACTGACTCCCAACAGCTGGGCCCGTGGAATGTGGTGGAGGCCGATTGTGCTCAGGCCGTGTGATCCAGGAATCCATGGCACTGTGGGTGGCACAGCTGGGAAGAAGCCAGGCTGGACGCAGGGTGGGAGTGAGGGGGGCCGGGGCAGCTGAGTGCTGTGGGTGGTGCGGTCTTGGGTAGCTGGAAGGGAAAGCGGGCATGTCAGTGGCTGTGCAAAGTCGGGCGTGGCGGGGCAGAGCCCGAGTGCTGTGGCATCCCCATGCAGACATGGCCTGGAGGGTGCAGCCGAGGGGCTTTACGGGGCCCTGGGGGAGGGGTGCTACCCCGGCCCCATGTGACCACTCTGAGTCTCTTCCCACAGGATCCGGCTGCACAAATTCAAGAGCATCCGCCGCACTCTGACTGAGACGGGTGGACCCGTGGAGCGCCTCCTCTCCCAGTACCCCATGTCCAAGTACTCCCAGGGCGCGCCGCTCCCCATGAGTGGGGCGCCTGTGCCGGAAGTGCTCAAGAACTACATGGATGTGAGTGTTGGGGCTCACACTTCGCCCCTTCAGCATGGGCCCCCTCCCCTCCCCTTCCCACCGGGATGCCAGCCCTGAGCACCTAGGCTATTGCCCAGCTAGTATCAGGCGGACCCAAGGGCTCAAGAGGGTGGGTGGGTAGGTGGCTGGGAACTGCCCCACCAGGCTGGATGTGCTCAACCAGGGAACCCAGACAGGCTTCTGTTTGGCCCGGTTCTGTGTTCTGGGCCAGAGTCCGAGACCTCTAGGTTGTCCCCAGTCCTCGTCTCTGGCTGCCCCTCATTTCTGCCCCTTCCCCCTCCATCTGCCAAGGGAAGGACAGGTGTTGTGCCCTCTGCCCCACTTGGCTGGAGTGCAGAGGGCCACCCCAGAGGGGAGGGGAGGGGACATGACATGTGACTGGGCTGATGGGAGAGGAAGGGGCCACCGGACCGGCTCCTGCCACCGCCGCCAGCGCACGCCCTGTGAGGGATTTGCTGAGTTATGCCCCAGGCCACCCCGCCCCTGCCTTGTCCTGCCATCGCCCTTGGCTCCTGACCCAGGAGTCCAGTGATGGCGATTTGCTCCAGGACTCCCGGGCCCAGCACAGAAGGGGAAACAGCTGCCTGGCCAGCACAGGCAGGGCAGCCACTCTCATGGAGGAGTGCGGGCAGCAGGGCCCTGGAGCCTGCCCCTGCCCTGCCCCACCCTGAGAGCCCTGTTCCTGGGGCAGGACCTGCCCCTCCCCCACCAACCTGGCTGCTGAAAGCCCCCCCCCCCCCCCCCCCCCCCCCCAGGCCCAGTACTACGGAGAGATCGGCATCGGAACTCCCCCCCAGTGCTTCCGGGTCGTCTTTGACACAGGGTCCTCCAACCTGTGGGTCCCCTCTTCCCACTGCAAGCCGCTGGACATAGCCTGTTGTAAGTGCCCCGGACCCCAGGGTGTTGACCAGGGCAGAAAGGAGGCCCACAGAATGGGCCGTGCTGGGGCCTGCCCCTCGTGTCCCCACCCCTCCATTGCCCTAACCTCACTCCCTAGAACTCAGCAGTGGGTACCCCCAACCACATGGATCGTCCACCCCTTGGCCTGTCCATTTCATTCCCTCCATCAGGGTAGCTCCCCCGGGGGACCAGCAGGTAGGCCTGGGGCAGGATGGACACCAAGTGGACCCGTCCTCCTCTGCCCGCAGGGCTCCACCACAAGTACAACAGCGCCAAGTCCAGCACGTACGTGAAGAATGGCACCTCCTTCGACATCCACTACGGCTCGGGAAGCCTCTCTGGCTATCTCAGCCAGGACAGCGTCTCGGTGAGCCTGAGTGCTGCAGGGGCCGACCAGGGCTCGGGCTTGGTCCCAGGGTGTAGCGGCTGGAGCAGAGGGCCCAGAGGAGGGAGGGACTGGGCTGGGGAAACACACACAGACCACCACCCTCCCCTTACTTGGGGTTCCCAAGCTATGGTTTACCCCAGATAAGGAACCAGGCCTCTTGGGTGGGCGGATCCCAGCGGAAATCAGAGAGTCCTGTTCTCAGAGGAGTCCCGCACAGGCAGGGGTCCTGGATGTCTGGGATTTGGAGAGGCGCTGAGGTCCCGAGGCTGCTGACCAAGGGCAATGTGGAGGGCCCCTGGGGGAGAGGGTGCCCAGACTTGGTGCACACGCCCACCACAGGCTCGGGGGCTCTGGTCCCTGTGGGCGCAGGAGACCCTGGTGGCAGCCTGCTTGGTGTGGTGGCCCCTGCCTGCCTGTCCCCTACTGTCTGCAGCCCAGGCCTACTCTGCTGTCTGCTGGGAGGGAGCCGGATATTGCCCACACACTCCCCCACCCACCCCACATCCTGCTCCACCTCCTTGTCTACAGCCTCAGCCCTGAGACTGAGGGAGCGAGCCGGGGGTGTAGGGGGAGGGGGGAGGGCAACCTGTAGGCGGGGCTGCCCGAGCTTGGGACAGAGGTGGCACAGAGCTTCTGCTCCAGCACCCCACACTACCCCCCACATAGCAGGTCTCTGACCCCCATGTGGCCTGCAGGTGCCCTGCAACTTGGATGGTGGGGGCGGCGTCAAGGTGGAGCGGCAGACCTTTGGGGAGGCCACCAAGCAGCCAGGTATCACCTTCATCGCAGCCAAGTTCGATGGCATCCTGGGCCTGGCATACCCGCGCATCTCTGTCAACAATGTGGTGCCCGTCTTTGACAACCTCATGTCGCAGAAGCTCGTGGACAAAAACATCTTCTCCTTTTACCTGAACAGGTGCTCAGTCCGCCTTTCACAGGGGGAATTGGGGGGCGGGGGGCAGGGAAGAGCCAATCTGACGTCAGGAGGGGCCCAAAGTGCCTGCCAGTTTGAGCAAGCCTCCCCGACCTTGAGTGCTCTCACCTGATCTGCAAAGGTCCCCTTTCCTGGACAAGTGCTGGCCGGGGCCTCACAGAGGCTCTGAGTCCCTCTGGCTACCTTCTTGATCGGGCCGCCCTCTTACACTGCTGCCCGCTTGCTGGGAACTGGGCGAGACCCAGGGGGGCAGGGAGGTGTGAGCTTGGGTTGGGGCTGGTGGGCAGTGACCCCAGAAGACCCCGGCCCTCACAGGAAGTGCAATCAAGTTAGGGGACCTTGTGGGGGGCGAGCTGGGGAGCCGTGGCCCGGGAGGCAGCAGCCGCATGGCCTCACTGGGGCTGGAAGGCATTAGGCAGTGAGCGTGGTGGAGGGTAGGCTGGTGCCAGGGACTCTGGGTCAGCAGCAGGTCTTTCCCTTTGTACGTTCAGGCTTCAGCAGCAAAAGCCTCTGGGTTCCTGGGAGCAGGAGAGGTTTGGGAAGAGACTTCCCATCCAGGGTCACCAGGAGTCACCTGGGGGCTTGCCCACCCCCAACCCTCCCTCCCTGCTGGTTTAACCCCAGTGGGAGGAAGGGGCTGGAAGCAGAGAGGAGGGACTGAAGCCCGAGGGAGCGGGCCCACCCAGCAGACAGAATGATAGAAGGCATTCTTTCTGCGCCACCCCCTCATCCTCCAACCCTGTTCTGGGGCTGGGAGGGTAGGGGGTGCCCAGACCTGAATCTGGCTCCTCCCTGCCAGAGACCCAACGGCGCAGCCCGGGGGAGAGCTGATGCTGGGTGGGACAGACACCAAGTACTATAAGGGGAACCTAAAGTACCTCAACGTCACCCGCAAGGCATACTGGCAGGTCCACATGGACAAGTGAGTCGACCGGCCCATGTCTGGGTCCACCTTCTTGATCAGGCTACCCTCCTACACTGCTGCCCGCTTGCTGGGGGCTGAGCGAGGTCCAGGGGTGGGGGCAGCATGCCGGGCCAGAACCCCTCCCCCTGTCATGGGCTTCCCCCTCCCCCGGGGCCAGGTCAAACACCAGGCCCCCTTCGCTTGCCCTGGGACTGTGGGCTCTTCCCCTGGAGGGCTGGGGGCCAGGGCCCTGGCAATGTCACCTGTCCTTCGCAGAATGGACGTGGACAACGGACTGACCCTGTGTAAGGACGGCTGCGAGGCCATCGTGGACACAGGCACCTCCCTGATAGTGGGCCCTGTGGATGAGGTCCGGGAGCTGCAGAAGGCCATTGGGGCCGTGCCGCTGATCCAGGGCGAGGTGAGCCCCGGGCTGGAGAGGATATCCCCCCTGGGCCCTCGGGGCCCCTGCCCGTCATCACGGTGCCCCCTCCCCACAGTACATGATTCCCTGTGAGAAGGTCAGCAGTTTGCCTGACATCAGCCTGTACCTGGGGGGCACGTGCTACAAGCTCTCGTCTGAGGACTACACGCTCAAGGTGAGCGCGGTGGGCCCTGGCAGGCGTCCCCTGGCTGCACCGTGGGAGGGCGGGCAGTGGATCTGCAGGTGTCCCAGGCCGGGAAGACCAAGCAGGGTCACGGGTCTGGGGATGGAAAGTGGCACGAGGCGGGTGGGGGCCGGGTGAGCTGACCACAGTGACCTGCAGGTGTCCCAGGCCGGGAAGACCATGTGCCTGAGCGGGTTCATGGGCATGGACATCCCCCCGCCCGCGGGCCCGCTCTGGATCTTGGGCGACGTGTTTATCGGGCGCTACTACACCGTCTTCGACCGTGACAGCAACAGTGTGGGTCTCGCTGAGGCCACCAAGGTCTAGTCTGAGGCCACGAAGGCCAGCACCCTTCATGCTGTGGGCTCCATAACCAGCCTTCACGGGTCCAGTTCCAGAACGCTGCCCACCTGTCTTTCGGTCGGTCTGATGGAGGGGCTGGGACACGCACCTGCCTCAATAACATGGAGACCCAGCCGGGGCTCAACACGGACACCCACCCCCACCTCACCTTCCCCACAGCCCCCTGCTACCCGGCCGGGCTCCCTAGTTAGCGTCCCCCCACCCTCCTTCAGAGAAGCCCGCCCTGCCTGAGGGTCCTTCTGCCCCAGCTCTGCTGCCCCCCGGCACTCCAGGAAGGGGGGGAGGGGACGGAGCCTGCAAGGAAGTCTTGGGGGGAACCAGGCCTGACGCTTGGGGTAGGGTTGGGAGGCTGGCAGCTGCGCCGGCTGCCTTGGCTGGCCCCCGCATGGATGTGACAATACAGCTGTCCAGCCTCTCTCTGTGTCGGTGTGTTTGTGCTTGGAGGGCGGGTTTCTGAGTCGGGCTCTAGGGGCTGTGGGCTGACTGCTCACCGCACAGCAGGGGCACCAGCACCAGCAGCCCTGGCTGGCAGAGCCCTGCCCTCACAGGGAGTGGCTCCACCCCAGACCAGGCAGGCCCTGAGTGGTTGTGGTATGGGAGACAGTGGCAGCAGCGGCAGGGGTCTAGTGGGGCCAGGAGGGATGACCAGGCACGGCTTCCTGGGGTGAGCAAGCCTGCCCGTGTCCCCAGAGGCCCTGCCCTCAAGAGGTCCAAGAAGAACCTCCTTGCTGAAGGGGACTCCTGTGCCCACCACGGCCCTGCTGAAGGCACCGGGGAGAGGCAGCCCCCTTCCTGCTGGTTCTGGACTAAGAGGAGCAGGTCTGTGGGCCTGGGGAGGTTCAAATGTGAGGAGGAGTTTGTGAGCCAGTGCAGCAGTTAGGGCAAGTGGAAGCACCTGCTTCTTATCTAGAACCTGCCGGTCTCCGGCGCCTGCTGTGGGCACTTGGCCCAGCAGGCCTGCCCCCGAGCCTTGTCCCCCGGATGCCATCTTAGGAGCACTTACCAGTCCCCAGGAGAGCTGGTGTCCTCTGCGCCTGTAACCCGAGCAGGGGCTGGCCGAGCACTGCAGGGCTGGCCGGACTTCTGGGCCCTTCTGGGCATGAGCGCTCTCTAGCCAGGGCACCATCAGGCCCTAGGCAGAGTCAGCCAGCCGCCCTGCTCACACTCTCTGGACTCTGCCTCTGCTGCAGCCCCCTTGGTGCCCCAAACCTAGAGCTGCCTGAACTTGGGGCCCCACCTCTGCTCTGGATGGAGCCCTTGGGCAGGTTGCTGAGATGACCCCCCCAGTACCCCTTCGCCCAGATGATGGCTGGCTTCCAATCCAGCCCCCAGGGTTCTAGCTGGGGGCCTGTGCCCGTCACTCCAGGGACCAGCACCTTACAAGGCAACCAGTGCTTCCCCAGCAACTTTGCCCGCACCTGGCAGCCAAGCCAGGGGCTCCCTGCCCCTCGCCCCTCCCCCCAACTGAGTCATCTGGAACGGGTGAGTCCCAGGGCACCAACTCTCGGGTGGGGGCCTCAGAGAGGTTCCTGGTGCAGAGAGGGATGTATGAGTCTGAGTGGGCTAGAGAAACGAATTCATAAGCAGGCATAGGTCTATATGGGAGAAGTTTATATACAAGAGCAACTGTACACTAAAGCACCCCAGTCCGGAACAAGATCAGAAGTCTGATAGCCCATATGTCCAATTCCAGTCTATAAAGTCTTCTTCAGACCCACGAAGCACGTGCAATGACACCAGGCCAATCACAGGCCAACGGGTGCAGCATCTTGTGTATCCAATAGCAGTAGAAGCATCTCAGCGCTGTCAGGGCTCCTCCAGTTTCAGGGCTCAGGGTCTATCAGCCTGCTGTCATATGTCTTGTCAGCTGCAATGTCTCCAAGGGACTGAGCTATAAGCCTCATCTCCAAGGGGGAAATAAGGGCAGAATGCTCAGGAGAAAGTCATACCCACACAGAGTTCTCATTGGCTACCTCCAGATTGACAGGCTAGACTCCATCCCTGCACTCCCAATTCTGAAATTGACACAGTGATTGCCACAGACCACCCCTTGTCAATTTGACACTTTCACATAACTCTGTAACCATATGTAATTTTCAAACTAATAAAATCATATCTGTACCTAATAGGATAAAACTAATTCAACATGTGTCACCATCATTTAAAAATAACATTCTATAAGTGAACAAAACAAAAAATATCCTGTGCCCAACAATTGAAGTTAAGTAACATCTACACCTTAATCTTTTAATGCTATGAATGTATATGTTCCCTCACCTATGAGAGTTTGTAAGTCAACCACTTCGTGCCTTTATTCCCCCTTTTTTGAGTATCCAATTTCCATATTGCCCATTTACATCAACCCAGTGCTCTGAGAAAACAATCGTATTTTTCTATGTAAAGAATCTTTATTCCAGTTGGAACCTTGTGAGTCTGCATCCATAAAGTCAATTCAGAACAGGCCATTCATAAAGTCTGCAGCAATATGCACCAGTTCATAGGCTCAAATAACTTCTCTTCATCTGGTCAGGTTCTGGTCAACTCAATGGAAACTGTCTCAGCCTCACCAGGGTGTCCATTGGTCACCTTGCCTTAAACCATGGCCCCATCACAAACTCAACAAGCCTAGCCCTCTCAAGCTAGGTCATGAACTTCAGACCAGTCAGCCCGCTCTTGTCTTCTCTATTTCCTGTGAAGCAAGTCAAACTCAACCCATCTTTTTAAAGCTGCATTTCTTCTATTTCCACTCAACAAGTAGTAAAAATAGCCACTAATTCAAGATTTCCAAAGAAACAGAGTTTCTCTGTCAATCTGGCCCTTAGATCTCTCAAAATACAAATCTGAGTACTTCAAAACACTGGGTCGGGCTAATCTCTTCAGAGACATCTTAGAAGGTGTGTCCTAAACCCATCTAGAGGTCAAATTAGTGGCTCAAGGCAAGTGGGTTTACAAACTATTTTCATACTTCCAAGTAAACATTTCTATATATCTTTATATCTACAATAATAAGCATAAGAAATCAGTATAAACAACATATAATCATATTAAACTCAATTCTTAAGACAGTCAAGTTCAATATTTAGCCTAAATCTTTATCTAAACTAGTCCTTATCTTAAATCCCATATAAAAATATGGGATTAAGTTCCTGAAGGTATCAAACAGACCCATGCTATCTGTCAGCCATTTTCCTTAAGCAGCATAGTTTCTGAGACATTAAAATCACAATTTTTAACCTCTGAGCTCAAAATATACATTAACAACATTCATTTTTGCCATTTCAAATAGGAATAACCAAAGAAAACATCCAAACAAAATAATCAAAACCTTAACTTCCCATATTGTTTCTGGAAAACAGCTCAGCAAACTGCAAGGACATATCTGGCTTCTGGCTAGCCAAAGAAGAAACACGACCATGAGGCAGAAGTCAAACAAACATCTACTCTCCATCTTTATGATTTGTTTCTCCAGTACCCTACTTCCAATGTACTATATCATGTTAGTCCGGGTAGACTAGAGAAACAAATTCATAAACATGCATATGTATATAAGTTAAAGTTTATGTACAAGAAGAATGGAACATTGAGGAAGCATACCAACCCAGTCCAGTCCAAGTCCATAAGTCCGATACTAGCCCATATGTCCAATACCAATCCATAAGTCCTCTTCAGACTCATGAAGCACATGCAATGGTGCCAGGACAATCACAGGCCAGTGGGTGCAGATTCTTGTGTATCCAGTGGTGGTAGAAGCATCTCAGCACTGCAGGAGTCTCTCCATGGCTTCTCTGGCTTCTCTGGCTTCTCTGGCTTCAGAGGTCTGGTTCCACCAAGGTACGCCCCTGTGGCTTCTCTAGATGTCCCACAGGGAGTCAACATTGTGTCTTATCAGTAATCAGTCCCTCATCTCCAAGGGGGAAAATACAGCCAGATTTCCCAGATTTCTCTGGAGAAAGCCATGCCCACATAGAGATCTCATTGGCTATCTCCAGATTGACAGGCTAGACTCCACCCCTACACTCCCAATCATGAAACTGACACTAGGGTACATGACTGCCACAGTCCTAAGTCTGATAGTAGCCCTTATGTTCAATTTCAGTCTATAAAGTCTTCTTCAGACTCACGAAACACATGCAATGACACCAGGACAACCACAGGCCAGTGGGTGCAGGGTCTTGTATATCCAGTGGCAGTAGAAGTATCTCAGTGCTGTCAGGGGTCTCCTCTTGGCTCCTCCAGTTTCCAGGGCTCAGGGTCTATCAGCATGCTGTCATATGTCTTGTCAGCTGCAGTGTCTCCAAGGGACTGAGTTATAAGTCTCATCTCCAAGAGGGAAATATGGGCAGGATTCTCAGGAGAAAGTCATACCCACACAGAGGTCTCATTGGCTACCTCCAGATTGACAGGCTAGACTCCATCCCTCCACTCCCAATCTTGAAATCGAGACAAGATGACATGACTGCCACAAGGGACCTGGTTCCTCTCAGCCTCACCACCCCAGCCCTGACCTGCCTACTTCTCAGGGCCTCTGGGGAGCCCCCTGCAGAGGTGTCAGCTGCCCAGAGCAGAGGACAGGTGAGGGCTGAAGGTGAGTACAGGTCTGGTCACCCCGGTGCATGCCCACCTCCCACCAGGCTATGGGAAAGTAGGTGGTGGAAGCTAGGGTGGAGGACAGGATGCTGGTTGCCTGGAGGCCATCCTGGAGCTTGGGGAATCCCGCTCCTTGCCCCTTTGTTAAGGTCCCTTGTCAGCATCATTGAAGATGGACATCGACTTTGGGGTCCTAGCAGAGCTGAGAATGCCAGGGTCAAGTGGGGGAACCCAGGGGTGGGGAGGGGGCAGCTGCGGGTAGGCAGGAGACGTGGGAGAGAGAGGAGTCTGTGGAGGAGCAGGGGCTCTGGAAGAGAGAGGCGGCATCCCAGAAAGGGGTTCAGCAAGGGGGACTCTGAACAGAGGCGGGCCTTGGAAGTTGGACTAGGACACGAGGGGTGGGGTGGGGGGCTTTTCCCTGTCAGGCTGAGGTCCAGCTTCCTGAGGGTCTTGGGGTGACCAGGAGTCGCACTGGGTGTTCAGGAGACTTGTGGAGATGGGAGACTCAGAGTTAAGAAGGAGCTGCTGAGGTCTCAGTAGGGACCTTGCCAGGGGCTGCAGCCCATGGGCTGCCTCCCATGGAGGAAACAGAGGGACTTGGGGGTGGGGGTGGGGACAGGGGGCAGTGTCTTCAGAGAGTTCAGGGAGCAGGTGGTAAGGTCCAGAGCATCCTCAGGGCTGGAGGCCTGTGGCCACCTGGACCTGACCCTAGGAGACTCAGGGGGGCGTGGGGCGGTGGAAGCCACGACTCTGAAGCTGGGAGGTTCAGAGAGGTAAGGGAGGTTCGTGGGGGCTGGGAGGCTTCAGGGAGAGGGAGAGGGAGAGGGAGAGACCCAGGAAGTAGTGAACCAGCAGGAAAGGGTCGGACTTGGCTGGAACTGGGGGTTTGTTTTCATTCCGTGGAGCCGGGCTAGGCACCTCCCCCATCCTGGGGTGAGCAGGGAGAGAGGTCCTGGAGGTGGGGCCTGGGTTAGGCAGAGAAGCCCATGCAGATGCTTGGTAGATGTGGTTAGCACTGGGTGAGAGCACGGGGTCCTGGGCACCTGGACTGGGCAGCCCAGGAGGGCTTGGTGCGGGGTTCGGGACTTGGGAGGGGCCCTGAGGTGGGGCTGGGCTCCGAAAGCTGCCGGTCCTTGACTCTGGGAGACCCGGGCGCTCAGGAGGACCCGGTCGAAGGGGGCGCGCCCCGCCCGCCCCGGCTCCCTAGGGTCCCGCTTCCGGCCGGGCACCCGCCCCCGCCGCCCTGGCGGTGGCGCGGCGGGCGGAGGAGGCGGGGACCAGCGCGCCAGCCGCCGCCTCCACCGCTGCCGCCTGTGAGTCAGGCTCGGGCCGCACCGCCGCGCCGCCGGCCTGCGCTGCGGAGCCCAGGTGCCCAGTGCGTGCCGCTCGCCCCTCCACCCGCGCCCAAGGGTGAGCGCAGACCCGCCCGGGAGCCCCGCCGGCGGCCGCGGGACCCGAGAAGGACGCGCTGCCCGCGGCGGCGCAGGGGCCGCCAGTAGGTGAGAGCGCCCTGCGAGGCTGCGGCACCCGGCCGGCCGGACGCACGGGGGGCGCACGGGGCGCCTGGGGCCAGGGCGTCTTTGGGGCCTGCCTGAGAAGTGTCGTTGTCGCCGAAGGAAGGTCGCCGTGTGTCTGTCGGTGGCGCCAGTGCGTGGCTCTTAGAGAGCGTGTGAGTTCGGGGTCTCAGCCCCTCTCGGGGCCGAGTCGATGCGGGCCAGGGGTGGGGGTTCACGCGCTAGGGGACCCGTTGCTGCGCTCATCCTGGGCGACGGTGTCTGAGCGGTGTGTCCGCGCCACAGTGCCGGTGGGGAGTTGTTTACCTGACTGGAGCATGCATGCTCCGGGGCGGGGGAGCCGGGTCCCAACTGGCGGCTGTGGCCGCGGGCCAGGTGTGTGGGCAGGAGGGCTTCCCCAGAGTCGGGGGCCAGGGCAGGTGACTTGGGCGCGCAGCTCACTTTGCAGTCGAAGATGCGCCTGTGCGTGCCAGCCCCGTGTGGGGTGGCTGGGGCGCTGGGAGGCTGGGGGACTGTTTATAACTACAGTGTGGCTGTCAGTGCTGCCGATGGGGGCGGGGTGGGGGGCGGCAGTGTTTGTGCGCAGATGGGAAGTGCTGAATAGCCACCGTGTCCTTGCCAAAGCTGCCCTTAAAGAGAAGACGGGCAGTGGCGCCCCCCACCCCCACCGCCCGGGGGGGGGGGGCGGGCGGTGGTGGCAGGTGGCAGGCCTGCAGCTGACTGCCTGGGGCATTTCCGTCCCTGTCAGGGCTGTGGATGGGGCAAGGAGGCAATTCAGGGAGCAAGGGGGAGCAGGGTGGCCAAGCCCCCCTCCCTTCTGCTGACTCTAGCCCTCTCTCCAGGCCCAGGGCTCCCGTCTGTGCCCAGCCCGGCTGGGAGCCCCGGTCTGCACCACGGACGGTACCCAGGAAGCCAGAGTGCCCCTGGACGGGGCCTTCTGGATCCCCAGGCCCCCGGCCGGGTCACCCAAAGGCTGCTTCGCCTGCGTGTCCAAGCCCCTGGCCCTGCAGGTGCCTGCGGCCCCGGGCCCTGAGCCCCTGGCTTCACCGCCCATGGCACCCACCCTCTTCCCCATGGAGTCCAAGAGCAGTAAGACGGACAGTGTGAGGGCCGCGGGCGTGCCCCCGGCCTGCAAGCACTTGGCGGAGAAGAAGACCATGACCAACCCCACCACGGTCATCGAGATCTACCCGGACACCGCTGAGGTGAATGATTACTACCTGTGGTCCATCTTCAACTTCGTCTACCTCAACTTCTGCTGCCTGGGCTTCATCGCGCTGGCCTACTCCCTCAAAGTGAGCACCCGCTGGTGGCGGCGGCGGCCGGGGGTGGGGATGGTGGACAAGGGTGGGTCCTGGCTCCCCAGGGACTGCCCAGGGGGCCAAGGGATAGAAGGAAAACAGCTGCCCGTGGGATCCAGGGGTCAGTGGCTAGGAAGGTTCTGAGCCAGCCGGGGTTTCTGTGACTGACAAGCAGGGTCTTTGGGGATGGTGTGCAGATTGAAGGTTGAGAGTCCTGTACTGCCCACCCGGACAGCCCTCATGGAGCTGGGGTGCAGGGTGGAGGGCCTGGAATCACTCCAATTTGGATGGTGATGCCACTGGCCAGTGAGCTGCTCGAGGTGCAGGCCAACCTTGACCCACAGCATGGGGCAGGCAGGGGGTTGGCGGGGGAGGACGGCGATGGTGTGGGTGGAGGCGCAGGCAGCTGCACAGGGCAAGGGAAGGAGTTGAGGAGCTGGCTGGAGGGGGGTGGGGTGAGCCCACATGCAGGGAAAAACCCCAGCCCTGGGGACCCTCCGGGGTGGGGGGAAGGCAGCGCAATGCCAAATTGCGTGACCTCTGACTCAGCACCCCACACTTCTCCCTCGGCCCCCACCCCCATCCCATCCCATCACTTTCTCTCCAGTGGCCACAGTCACCTGAGGGCCCTGCAGGTGGAGGCAGGGAGATGTGGAGAGAGGAGGGCCTCCCAGGAGAAGAAGTGGCTGAGCCTTACCCCCCCACACCTGCCCCATCATCCCATGTAGCCAAGCCACCTGGCTTCTCGCACTCTCCCGAGAATATGCTCTTCACCCTGCTCCCCCTTGGGGTCTGTGGCCCCCCATACTCTCTCCTCTTGGGGAGTGCCACCTGCGTGTGTGCAGTGAGGGTGCAGGCACACGGGGCAGGACCCTGGAGTTGGGAACCAAGATCTTACCAGCCTGTTGCCAGCGCCCCCCCCCCCTCTCCCTGCCCCAGGGCTCCTGCTAGGCAGAGCTCAGGGTGGCTGGGGCGGCGGGCGCCATCGTTGGGGGAGGTGGCTGCCCCTGGTGCCCTGCCAGCGGCCTGCAGACATGGCTCTGGCAGAGTGGGCCGCCCCAAGTTGTCCCCTCCTCCCCTTGGCTCTGGTTGTGAAGGTCCGGCTGGCGTGGGCAGACCCATCTGGCAGGACCAGCAGGCAGTTGCCTGGCAGGCAGGGTTGTAGGTAGGTCACCGAGCCCCGAGCACTGCAGGATCAGTACTGGGTGGGGCTGGGGGGGGGCAGGACTGGAGCTTCTGAGGGGGAGCAGGGGGCTCACCTCACCACAGCTCCAATCCAGGGCGGCCCTCCTCTGTCCTTGCGGGGGCCGGAGGCCTGGGGCTCTCCAGTGGTCAGAGGGTTACGGAGAACTGGTTGGCTTCAACTTCTGCCCCTGGGACTTGTCCAGCTGCCTGTCTTGGGGTCTGCAGCCAGGAATGGGCTTCCTCCAAGAGCACTGGGCGGGCTTGGGGACAGAAGGCCTTGGCTTGGGGCTTCCTGAGGCCCTGGTCCTGTATCTGTTCATAAAGCCAACTGAAGCAAAGAGGCATTGAAATGGGTGCCTGTGACAGGAGCAGAGGCTGGCAGCCAGCGACAGGAACTGGACGCTGTGTCCCCCATCTATGCCTCATCCACCCATCGCGTCATCGCTCCGGCTAGCCGTCTGGACCTCTGCTCCGTCTCGTGTCCTGGCCCACAGAGGCACAACAAGCCAGTTCTTCAATCATTGCCCCCACTGGAAGCTGCCTCCTGATCATTTCGTCCCTGTGCTGCATAGTGGCCACTGGCTCCTGCCATTGACTGGATAAAGCCCAAAGGTCTCCTCTTGAATCCACAGCCCTTTGAGATCCGTCCTTACCCCCTGTCCTGTCCCCACCTCCCAGCACCCTCTGCCCAGGCATCCCGGGGACGTGTGTGTGTGTGTGTGTGGGGGGGGGTGTCAGACATATCCAGCTGGCTTGGCACGAGTGTTTCCTCAGCCTGTGGAGCAACTTCGAGACCCAAACCTCCTTTGGCGGAACGACCTGGGCACAATCCCCCCCCTGCCCTGGTCACCCTCACACTCGCCCCTTCCTCTCGGGCTGGGCTGGTTTGATCAGAGCGGAGGCTCACAGATGGTCTGTTGAGTGGCTGGGTGGACCCAGAGCAGAGATGGATGGACAGGAGTCGCTGACTCCCAATGCAGGCTGAAGAGCATGTTCTGGAGATTTCCTAGAGAGGTCAGTGTTTCTGCTGGGCCCTCAAGGATGGAGCTGTGCTCAGATACGAAGCTAGCATGAACAAAGACACAGGGGTGAGCCATTGGGGTCTCGGGCCTCTAGGAGAGCAGAGGAGGGAGATTGTCCTGGAGGGCAGGTGCAGTTCATATAGGGAGGGATTTGAAATGTCAGAGTGAGCAATTTGGATGTGACGGCAAGGGGGGCATGGTAGGGAAAGATGTGGCCCATGGCTTCTGTGGAGGATGATATATAGGAGCCAAGAAGTCGAGGGAGGCAGGGTGCTGGCCCCGGGCTCAGGGGAGAAGCTGTGGCTCGGCAGAGGGCAGGGATAGTGGGCAGGAGAGAAGGAGTGGATCTGCATAGGACATGCGGCTGCTTGATTGGGTGTAGGAGGCTCTGGGAGTGGCGGTCATGGCCAAGTCAGCATTGATTAGGATGGAGGATGCTGTTTTCAGACTTAGGTATTTGCCAGTCTCCATTCTGAATAGCAACAACATCCATCCAGCCATTCATTTATTCACCCATCTGTCTGCTCACCCTTCTGTCTATCCATCCATCCACCCACCCACCCATCCATGCATCCATCTACCTTCCCACCCATTCTTCCATTTGTGTATCCACCCTTCCATCCATCCATCCACCCATCCAATCCATCTATCTACCTGCCTACTACTCTTCAATCCATTCACCTACCCTTCAGTCCATCCATCCATCCATCTATCCACCTGCCCATCTGCTCATCCACCCACCCATCTATTCATCCATTGTCCATCCATTCATCTACTCATTCCTTCATCATCTACCTACTCCTTCACCAGTCCATTCATCCATACACCCTTCTTTCATCCATCCACCCACCTTTGCAGACACCCAATCATCCGCCCACCTGTGCATCACCACATCATCTATTCATTCACCCTCTCACTCACTATCCACCCACCTGTCCACCCATCCATTAACCCTTCTTTGCTTCCAATCACCCATCCATTCCTATGACCATTGATTAATTCATCCCTTCTTCTATCCACTCACCTATTTCTTTTACCTTCAAACCATCTCCGTAGACTCTCACCATCCACCCACTCACCATGTTTGCAGTCAGCTGTGCCTCCTCCTCTCCGTAACTCTCTCCATTCCATTCCCTGCCTTAGACCTGTCCCTTCACTATTCCTCTAAACGAACTCACCCAGCACCTGAATCAAGTGACACATCCTCCAGGCATTCTACCTATTTCTTCCTCAACGTCTCCTCCAGCTGTGCCCCTCTCTCTCGTCATCATAAGCAGTCCTCACTCCCATCCTGTCACCCTTCAGTATAGCCCACCCCTCCATACGATTGGTGCCATGTAATCTTTTCTGCGTTTTCCTTGCAGACATTGGCCAACCTCACCCATGCGTTGCTTCATCCGGGAGATGATTTATCCACACTGTGGTTTTCCCGCCCTTTATTTCCTGACATTCCTCCCTTTGACCTTAAATGCAGAATGAATTCATTTGTGCATTCATTCTTCATCTGTCCATGGATTGCACTTGCCCACCACCCATCACCCCCACCTCCTGCGTCTTCTTCCTGTGTCCAGCTCCCTCTCCTCTGCTGCTTCAGCTCATCCCTGAATACCTCAGAACCAAGCTCAAGGCCGTTAAATTGATCCCAAATCTCACAGCAACCTCATAGGACAGGTAGAACTGTCCGTGTGGGCTTCCAAGGAGGTGACTCTTTACGGAAGGCGAGAACCCCACCCCCCATGAAGTGGCAGCAGATTTCAAACCTTGGGTTAGAGCCCAACTCTGAACCACCAGGTCACCAGGACTTCTGATCATTCCTAAAGTTCAAACCATCCATCTTCCCCGTCTTCCTTCCACTGGACTCTCTCCGCCGCCCACCTCCTCTTTATCCAGGCACACTGCTGTTGCCGCACCCCCGCCCCCATTTCTATTATCCACAACCCCGTCCCCCCACATTTTACTTTGGACAGTTTCATTGGCACTTTACCCACGTGTCACATCCTTCAATAAATCAGTCATATTAAGAAGAGCTGTTCAAGTCCCACCGCATTCCATTCTAGAACATTCCATTTCCTTCTTCCTTGTACTCACTGCTAGTCCTGTGATTGTGGTTTGTTTGTTTGTTTGTTTGTTTTTTCCTAATTGTGGCCAAAAAATATGCAGAAGAACACATTGCCTGACTCCACAGCTTCTCCCTGGACAATTCAGGGGTCATCCACTTTCTGAGTCATGCCCTACAGAGCTGTCCGTGCCGAGGTCCATGGTGGCCTGACTCAGAACCTGATGTGACATGTGGTGGGTGAGGCTGGTGTTCTGGAGAAACGAACCGCTGACTCCTCGATGTATGAGAGAGGATGATCAAGAAGGCCCCTGTCGTCATTGCATCATCTGGTGTCAATTTGAGACTGTTAAGAGTGATGGGGTGTCCTTTAGCTTGTCAAGCAGGTCGCAGCTGGATGACCTCATGTGGAGGCACCATGGAGATAAGTAGTTCACACACATGGAGTCAAAACCCAGGAGCTGGAGGAGCCCCATGGAGACCCACGTCAGTGCTGAGATGCTTCCACCGCCACTGGATCCACAAGACTTTCCACCCACTGCCCTGTGACTTCCCTGCATTCTTCTTCACTGTATGTGTCTGAAGAGGAGTTTATGGACTAGTATCAATCTATGGGATAATATAGAACTTATAGACTTGATCTGGACTGGGCTGAGGTGTTTTCTTCATATACAATTATTCTTTATATAAAACTCTTTCTTATGTACATATGTGTCTTCCTGCATTTGTTTCTCTACTCTGCCAGAACTAGCATAGCATCCCAACCCAGTCCAACTCAGGTCTGTGGGTCCAGTGCTGGCCAGAGCCCTCTGAAGACTCACGTGGATGCAGGCTGTTGAAGTGGGTCAGTCACATGCCAGTGGGACCAGAGTCGCGGGGATCCAAGGTCAGGGGGAACATGGCGGGCACAGGCAGCACACCCCTTACAGGCAGACACACAATCATAGTGAGCAGCTAGGGAGAACCAGGAGAACCCGCCCTGCTCCTTCCAGGGCTTTCTGCCTCTCTTCCTGCCTCCCATCTGCACTGACTTATCCAAATAGCCACCCGTCCACTGGTCCCGCAGATAGCAGTGCAAACGCGTGCTGTCCACACTGCTTCACCAAACGCAACGTCTGTCCCTTCTGGGAGCTGGTATTCCTGAAGCTGGCTTCCAAGCATGTGGGTCCAACACAATTCTGGCATCCTTGGCGATACTTTCCTGGCTAATCAATGAATGTGGATCATCAGGCATTCATTCCGTTGTCCTAGTTTGTCTTAGTCTGGGCGCTCTGCTGAATGAACCCTGCCCCCCATCGGTGGCCCTGCTGGTATCTGAGGTTCGGGTGACCTGACTTGCAGAATCTGAGCCACATGGAGATGCCACACGGTGATGAACTGGCACCTGGGCGCTGATGTTTCCATTGCAGTTGTTAGGGGCTAGGGTCAGTTCTGACCCACAAAAGGACAGAACCCTGCCCAGTCTGGCACCGCCCTCCCCAGGGTCCCTGTGTCCACCCATCTCCTAGTGGACCTTCCTCTTTACACCAACACGCCGTGCTTCTCTGGGATCGAGTTTCTCCCGACAGCACATCCAACGTACATGAGCCCGAGTCTCTCCGTTCTTGTCTCTGAGGAGCACTCTGGCTGCCCTCTTCCAGGACATCGTCTGGCCTGTTCAGCTGACCACGGCACCTTTCGTAGTCTTCTCCAGCACCCCGATTCCAATGCCTACTTGTGAATCCAAATGCACTGCCTCTCAACCTGCCTCTCTCGATGTGCCTACCCATCCACCCACCCTGTACGTTCCTCTAAACCTCAGTCACGCCTAGCCCACCGCCCCTGACCCAGGCGGCCTCCTAGAGACCTGACCGAGGGTCCTAGGCTGAGGAGCTTCCCTGGAACAGACAGCCTCATCTTTCTCCCCCAGAGCGACTGGTGTATTTGAACAGCCAACCTTCCTGGCTGGCAGCCCGGCTCATTCCCACCACCAAGACTCCCTGTACCCGCCTCTAGCCTCTTGTTAATGAATAATGTTCTATCCGTCCAGTATCATCTCTCGTTCCTCATGTGACTCTCCTCACCCCAGCCAAACGTCTCAGCCCTCTCTCATCCTCAGGCCGCGTGTCCCTTCATCTCTCCTCACTCGCATGCCCATGCCTGCCTCCCGCCACGCACTCTCCCTGACTCTGACGGACACTTGCCACCAGCATCACCCTCGCTGCCCCCTAACCCACCCCCCTCGTCACCTCATTCTCCATCCAGCCCCCAGCATGAACGCCCTGCCACTGCATGCCCACAACCATTACTTGCGGTCAGTGTTGACAGAGTCTGTTTCTCGAAGAAGACGCAGTGGTTGGTGACCCACAGAGCCACTATCTTCAAGGTCAGCAGTTCAGAGACCACCCACCAACGTTCGGGAGAAAGACAGAACTTTCTGCTCCCCTAAAGAGTGTTGGCCTCAGAAAACCCAGGGGCTGCTGTGAGTTAGCCTCCAGTGGACTGGCAGGGAGAGAAAGTGGGGGGTCAGTAGGGGGAAGGAGGAAGGAGCCCCCCTGCCAGTAGGGCTCAGAGCCAGCTGAGAAGGAACTCACAGCTCTGCGGCCCCAGGTGTGAAGAAGCAATGGAGCCGGGTGAGGGAGACGGTGTCCTTTCATCTGGGGGAGCTCGGGGAGGGTGAATGCCATTGGG
>PVJH01027088.1:0-29156 GCA_004026705.1 Nesogale talazaci | reverse complement strand
CCCCGGCCTCCCCCCCCCCCCGGGCCGCACCTCCCCGCGCCCTCCTCCCCCAAACTCCAGCCGGGACCCGGGGAGCCCCCGGAGCCCGGCGGCCAGCACAACAAAGGGACACACCGCCCGGCGACGGGGCTCGGCGGCGGCCGGGCCGGCGGGGCGAGCGCCGGGAGCTCGCCCGAGCGCCGCTTCTCCGCCTCGGCCGGCTTCCCCGGACGCCCGCCGCCGCCGCCGCCGCCGCCGCCGCCGCGGGGTGGGAGGGGGGGTCCCCTGCACCCGCACGCCGTACACCCTCCTTTAACTCACCTTTACTTTCGAATCGAGAGTTGCGCTGGCTGGGCTGGGGGGCTGGGGGGGGTGGGGAGAGTCTCCCCCAGATGGTTGCGGGTTACGGTGTTCGGCTTTGGGAAACCCTTGCCACCTCCTGATTTCTCGGCTCGGTTTCGGGAAGCAAAGTGGAGAGCGAGTTGGGCTGGAGGTGCGATCTGCGCCCGGGAACGCCCGGGCCTCGCTCCCGCTCCGTCTTCCGCCTCGCTCCCTCTGATGAGTTCCTAGCCAGCCGCAGATGGAAGCCGGAGATGATTCTTTCTCAAGGTTTGTTCAGCAGCTTCACTTCTCGGCGAAGGCTTCATGAACCAAGTGACGTCAACCAACAAGGCTTCTCTCGCTCTCCACTCTCTAACAATGAAAGTTGCTGTTAACAAGGGGAAAAAGAGAGAGAATTGTTTATACCATTGCAGTGCCCATAATAAATGACCTATTAGCTCCTCAAGGAGCCAAGGGAGGGGAGGGGGGGGCTCCTTCCTTCCAAGAATGCTGGAGCTCGGAGTGTGCACCGTTCTTTTCCCCAGGAAAAAGTTCAGAAACTTAAAATGTTTGGGGTTTGCTTTTTAAAGGAAGAGAGGGCAGAACGCGGGACCGAACACGTAATTTTTTTTAAACTGGAGACGATGGAGCGAAGGGTAGCCTACCTTGACCTAAACTTTTGTGCCCAGAAAGACAGAATTTAGTGGAAGTCGACGAGCCAAACTAAATTAAAATGCCGAGAATGCGAGAATATGAAGAGCTCATAGATAGAATTACACAGGACGGAACATGGTCCCGGGATAAGACGTTTCTTCTGCCTTCGTATAGACTAATTAAACTGAATGTAATGTTTATGAACTGAGTTAAAATGGGGAAAAAAATTTTCATAGTATACATAGTTAACAACTGTTTTAAAATTACGTGCAATAACGATTAAAATTATCTTGGGTAGTTTTGTTTTTAATTTCTGAGATTTCTTAAAAACTGTATAGGAATTGAAGCTTGTTTTCAACCAAGTTTAAGACTAGTTCATTGCTCCATCTTTAAACGACACACGCGGTATGCTATTTGCCTATCCCCAGAACCTCTTGCAACTAACTTCCCTCCAGTTCCTATCTCCCGCAACCAATCAAATTTAACTCATGACATACTACACAGCATCCCATTCCTCCTGCTTCCCATCCCCCAGAGCAAAAAAAAAAAAAAAAAAGTTAAAAAGATTAATAAAAAGAATTCACTTTGGGCACACTTTATCAGCCAAGAAGATAGAAGCTTTAAAAATAAGTTCGGGGAGGTCATGCTTTTTCCCTGGGACACATTAAATTCTCAAAGTTTATATCATTAACAAAATAGTATAATTTCAGTTTCACGATGACGTGACAATTAAGCTCAGGGAGATGAATTTGAGATAGAGATATTTTATATGTGGATCTGTGGATAAATGCGGCTTAAAAGATGATATTGTTTTATGTTTCCTCTTCAGCCACTGGCTGTGATTTTAATTGTGCTGGAGGATCTTCATTAGTATTAACACATGGGGAGATTTCACAAAGCTGCTTCATTAGGGGGGGAAAAAAAGCCTGGCAGACTAGGTCTTTCTGCATGCGCTGAGAATGTCAGCCTTACCTCGGTCATTTGTAACATAATAAGTGCAAGTACAATGATTGCAATGCGGGAGCACTGGGGGAAGGGCAGAAATACTGCCTGTCTAATAGGGATATCTGAAAAGAAGGCTGCTCATTACATAGTAAAATGTATGCTAGAAATTAGTGAAGATGATGTCTCAGGAGACCGATGCTAAATAAATTAATGTGCGGATATGTTTTTAATTATTATTTTTGTAGTAGTTTATTTCATTCTCAGGATTCACATTGAGCAGCAAAGCTGTGCCAGCACTTATTGATTTTTTTCCCCTGCCACATTCCCGGAATACAGATTTTAATCATTTCACTACACCACACTCAGTAATTTCATTAAAAACTGGAACCTTCCATCCCCAGAAAAGCATTTAATTCCAATGACATACAATTTCTCTCTTAGCAGCAAACTGTCTCTACAGTAAAAGCTGGCCTAAGGTTCAAATGCATAATTTAATCCTGAGTTTTCCATGCGCTGCATTCCTTTGAAGCTATAATTTGAGTAACTACCTAATAACTGTAATAAGGGCAATAATTTCCTTATAATATATTATTAACTCATATTTAATTAACTCAGAGGCCAAGCTCTGTACATATATGACTGGGTCAATAGTTCTACAATCTCAAAATTTACTAATAATGGTCCAGTAGAAAACTATAGATTAAAATGTGACTCTTGGCATTCATATTCCAGCCAAACTAATAGGCAAGAAATGTCAATGCTTTTTTTGTATAATGGTGGTCATTATTCAAACAGTATTTTATCTGGGTAGATCATTGGAAGTAAACAATGAAATTGATATTTTCATAGGTAAATGAAGTATTGTTAATATTTTAAGCAGTTCACTAGTGATCATTTGTCTAATGACTTGCTACACTATTGGAATATTTATTTTGAAAGGGTTAATAAAAGGACTGGATCCAAGCTATCTAAATTTTTTTTTTTTTTTGTGGGCATCACTGCCTCTGGTGGTTGTGGGCGCTACCCAGTGCCGCTCCTGAGAGCCACAGCTGGATTTGAACTGCCAAGCTCGCGGGCTGCAGTTCCGCACTCAACCACTTACGCCACCAGGGCTCAGCCGCTATCTAAATTTTAATAAAGAATTCTTTTAAAAAACATTTCTCTTCTCTCAGAAGCGGCACTGGTTAGCGCCCACGACCACCAGAGGCAGTGATGCCCACAAAAAAAAAAACAAAAAAAAAAACATTTCTCTTGACAAAGTTAAATGATACATTTTAATTTGAATTATTAAGACTATATTTGTCTACTTTTACACATTTCAAACTATCTTGTAAACTAAGTTATGATTATTTGGGGTTCCAAAAATATTGGGTTAGGAGATGGTACATTGGTTTCCCAAACAATGAGTTTCATAAGGACATACAATTTACACTGCCTGATTTTTAGGGTCAAAAACCTATGGGGAAAAGTTGACAAGATAAAGTTCATCTATTAATTTAGATAGTGACAATATGCCCAGGTGATAGAAAAAAATAGTATATATGATGTGAAAGCAATTCCTTTAGAAAAACAATTTGAAAATCGTGTGTATCTATTTCTAAGTTGAAGTCACATACAGCATTTCATGCCCTTGATTTTGTGATGAAGTACTTGCAATAAGCCTTAATGTTTTCAAGGGATTAGAATAAAAGATAAAAATTGTCATAATAAAGATTTTTATTTTAATGTCTCAAAGTACATTTTTAAAGAGTAACTTTATTATCAGCATATTTTGTGACTTTTAGAAAGATGAAGTTAGATGAAATCAATAACAATGTCATTGGTAAATGAAAAACATGCCGATATCTATAAGATAAATTTCTCTACTTCAATGAAACTCAATAATAAAAGCTTTAATATTGAAAGATATCTTTAAAATAGGTTGAGATGATTTAGTAACTCAAATAATTATAAAATGTAATTTATACTTTTAAGCTTATTTTATTTTAAATATTGATATATTATAAATTTTAAGTTCGCTTATCCCAAGTACTTGATAATTTCCTGCTAGAGATAGTTTGTGCTTAAATTATCTTTTAAAATGGCCCTCTCTTTTTATTCTTGCTAACACATTTTATTTTAGAGATTATGAAGTGAGGGGGGTAAAGAAAATAAAGTTATAAAGGAAAAGGGCCCCTTACTTAGTCATCTACTGAGTTTTACCATCAAAATCAGTAAGTTGTCAGGTATGAAATTTTGAAAAAAGTAATCAAGAAGATCTTTTCCAACTTTACAGATAATTTTTAGTCTGCCACAACTACTGGCTAAATTATTACAGTTTCTTCTGTAAAACAGCATCTGCTTTTAAAACTGCTGTTAAATTTCTTAAACAGATTGATAAATACAGAGATAAATGATAGATCAGCCACCAAACCAAACACAGTGCCATCAAGTTGATTCTGACCTCCCTCATGCCTCTCTATATAGAATTTCTGAAACTGTAAATCTTTTTTTCTTTGGGGGGGGGGCATCACTGCCTCTGGTGGTCATGGGCGCTACCCAGTGCTGCTCCTGAGAGTCGCTGCTGGATTTGAACTACCACGCCCATGGGCTGCAGTCCTGCACTCAACCACTTATGCCACCGGGGCTACGCCACTGTGGCTCAGCCCCAAACTGTCAATCTTTATGGGAACAACCAGCCTCATATTTTTCCAAAAGAGGGGCTGTGGGCTTGAACCTGTGATCTTGCGGTTAGCAGTCCAACACTTATCCCATCATGCCACCTGGGATCTTTAAATGATGGACAAATCCTTGATTTACTATTAATGGGTGTTGTACAGGCTATTCCTAAAAGAGTGAAAAATCACTATGTCTACAAAGTCTAGGAGAGTGAAAAAGTCACAATGTCTAGGAAACAAAGTCTAGAAAGAGTGACTTAAAAAAAAAAAAAAACACCCACCAAACCCAAACAGACACACAGAACCCAATAGTAGAACAAGCTCGCCAGTATACAGTTTTGCCTCTGATTCAATCAGAACAGACTAATGAAGCTGTATTTGTTTCTGTTCATTGAACAAACATTTGAGCCCTTGTCTACGTTTTGCACTGTGCTACAGGCTGGTAAAACATGAAAAGCTTAAGTTCTGGTTGATGTTTGAAAGTGTGAAATTCCTGAGAGATTAGAGACACAAAATCACAGTATAAAGATACAAATAATAAAGTTATGTGTGAATGAAGTGGATGGGACGACTCATTCTAACAAGGAGAGAAAAAATGGTTTTATCAAAGCGATGGCACGTGAACTGCTTCTCAAAAAATGGAGAGATTACCAGACCAAGAAGGGAGGGCAAGGTAATTTTTAAGTGAAGAAAAACATACTGATAAATACACAGAACTCCTAGATCTGTTGTCTACTACCCACTAGTGAGAAGTGCAGGTAATGGGGATTAGACAGTGCAAGGTAGAATGAGAAGGCTAAAGGGCAAAAAAAAGGACTGGGGGTGTGGGTGTGGGGGGGTACCAAACAGCGAAGTGAAGGGGTTGAATTTATCCTGAGAATTAACCAAGGTTAGCATAGCAATGGAAGGATCAGCCTTGTTTTGAGGGACAATAATTGTGTGTGTTTGTGTGTGTGTGTGCGCACTTAATGATGAGCTGTTGTGTGACCAGAGAGCAATCAACGGTGCACACAGCAAAAGTCCTTGAGAAACCTGTCAAAGACTGGTGCTGGAGGTCTGCAGTCAGGTCTGTTTGGGGTACAAACTGGAGAGAGAGAGGAAAAAGTGAGCAGGACTAGTGGGAGTTCTAGCTCAGGAAATTGGATAAGAGATGGAATCCTTAAGGAAGGTCTAGAATACAAAAGGGAAGACGTGAGGCACTCAATCTGGCATTAGAACTTGAACTTCATAGCTTATAAAGTTCTTCTTAAATGAGATCATCATAATCAATAAGGCTTTTCAGAATGCATACACCCAGGTCCACTACCTGGAGATTCATAAGTCTGGGGTGGAAACTACGTTTTTGTTTTCCATTCTGCAGGTGTTACTTTTACACATCCCAGCTATGGTCCATCTGATCATATAAAAAGTTCATTTAGAAAATCAAATAAGACCATTCTGGGTTGTGGAGGAGTGAGTGCGTTAATGACAGAACTAGTTGTAGCAGATATTAAAACGTGTCATAACGCCGTCAACAGTTGGCACTGGTGCAGGAGTGAAAAGGAGAGTAGAAATCTGAGAAACTGACCCAAGTACACAGGAGCACTTAGTAGAGATGAGAGCTGCATCTCAAAGCAGGGTGAAGGAGATGTATGTTTTAGCAGGTGGCGTTGAGATGGTGGGTATTCATATGGAAAGGAATAAAATTGGATCTGGTCTCAGAATAAATTCCAAAAAAGATCAGATATGTAAATATGAAACACTGAATCATTCATGTACTAAAAGAAACCCCACGTGTTCTCTTTGCTCTATAATTGGAGAGTAAGGGAAAATTTCCTAACAATGATCACATACAGATGTAGTAAGGGAAAGTTATGGTAAATATGTATATTAAGAAACACTGAGAAAAGTTTTAAAAAGAGAATACAGAGAAGTCTTTGAACTTATATGAGCGATTGAATAATATTTAGTTTCTAAAATCGGAAAAAAAATGACCAAAAACCTAACAGCGAAATGGCAAGAGATCTGAATGGGCAGAAAAAGAAATGTAAATATCCCTTAAATAAAAACACGCCGAACCCTGCTCATAATATAAGACATAATATAAGACATAGTATTTGCCATAATAGACAAATATAAATTACAAATATCTCAGAAACTATTTTTCACTCAACAATTTGACAAAATACCAATATACACAGCACAGTTGATTGATAAGGGAAATGAGCACTTTTAAATATTGGCAGAGAGTGAAATTCCAGCGAGCAAGAACTTGGCATTCTCTAACAAAGTTACATATCTGAGGATAAACGTCAAAAATTTCGTGGAAAAATTCCCCCAAAACACTCGCGGCCATCAAGTTGATGCGAACTCATCGCGACCCCAAAGGACAGAGTTTCTGAGACTGTGACTCTTTATGGAACTAGTGGCTGGTGGTTTCAAAGTGCTGAGTTGTGGTTCGTGGCCCAACACATAACCACTACGCCACCAGGTCTCATCTGGAAAAATTCCATTTTTTACTAATTCCATGATTCCACAAACTTTTTGAAGCCCCCTTGTATGTATATGTATGTATGTATGTATATATATATATATATATATATATATAGTGAAACAAATCAGACCTTTAAGAATCTGACAACATGAACAAAAAATAGGAAGATATGTACATAGGAAGTTAGTCATGGAATCACTCTTCGATATAGCAAAAAACTGGAAACAGTTCAAACATCCATCACAGGGAATTATCTATGGTACATTCGTTCATACTGGAGTACTATGTCACTGTATAAAAAAGAAAAAAAATTAAAGGAATGAGAAATATATGTAGTATATAGTACAAGACATAAAAACTCCAGTATATATTGATACGTGAAAAAAGCAAGGTAGGTTAAAGTATATATAGCATCCCTCAATTCATCTACGTATGCATTTTTTAAATGAAAGGATGAGTCCAAACATTTTTTTTGAAACCCAGCTGACAAGTGGGAGAAGGAGAGTAGGCCCCTTTCTGCGGGCCATTGGAGTCACCTTGGGAGAGCCGCAAAAACACCTACCATTTCATCCTGGATAATGGGTTACACAACAAAAGAGGGGTGCTGCGTAATTTCATTTCTAAAAAGGGCCAAATAAACTTGGGAAGTTTTGATATTCAGTGTTGGAATGACCCCCTGGAGAAGAATGACTCCAATTGATTTTAAACGGCAATTTAACTGTGTATTCTTTGTAAGGTATAACCAAAGGAAAAAAGTTTCAAAGCAAAAGCCAGGGACACCAATACAACAGCTTAAATTGTTATCTATACCTGTATTTTTGAAACATTATTGGAGTTATTGTGTTCATATTGATGCAAGCAGCATATTCTGAGAAAAAGTAAATGAATACATAACTTGATATTTTAAGTAAATTAAATTTTAAATTAATCATTTTATTGGGGGGGGACTCTCAGAAATCTTTTAACAATCCATCATTCAATAGTATTAAGCACACTTGTACATATGGTGCCATCAACCTTTCCAAAGCAGTTTTTTCTACTTGTGTCCTTGGTATCAGCTCCTCTTTTTTCCCTTCCTTCCTCCCCCACCCTTCCACCCTCATGACTCTTTGACTAATTATATGTTATTATCGTTGCTGTTTCATGTCTTACACTGTCCGTTGTCTCCCTTCACCCCCCTTTCAGTTATTCATCCCCCGGGGTGGGCGGTGTAGATCCAAAGGAAATTAATTTTTGGTGCTAGACCAGAAAAGGAACTGATACAAAGTCAGTGACTTACATTAAAACGTAATGATCCTGGATTTGAAATGCTAAGAAACACAATAAACTCATGGCATATTTTATATTAAAAATACATATTTGGGGGGGGAATACATATTTAAGTACTTAAAACCATGCTCCAGTGCATTACCAAGTATGCATCCTTAGTACACAGATTATATTTCCTAACCACCATTTGTACATGAAAAGAATTCATGGAAGAATGACTGATACCAAGTTTCAGGCAGGAACTATTCCAAATGAGCCTAGAACATCCTTGTCAAACAATTAAGCACAGAAACAATCAAATATTATTACAGCTAGCAAAAAGAATCTCAAGGCTACCTGAAGTGGATCCATTCTCCAAAGAAAAGATAATGTGAACATCATGAAAAATAATAGGTGCAACAGACTGAACAAAACAAATACATTCAGATATGTCTTCCCTAAGGATAACTTTTAAGAGCAAAACAAACAAAAACCCACGGTGTTTATCTTGAGAGGTACTAGGAAAGCAACTCATTCTTTTGAAAAATAGTTACAGAACATATCTCAAGAATTTGACTTGTAAGAATTCTAGAATTGTATTTGCATGTAGGATTTTACCTTTAAAAATAATAAAATCAAAATCAAATGGTTATTTTGACCAATAATACAAATTACCTGTTCAGTTTTATGGCAGACCCAACAATGAGGGAATATAATACCATTTGCCTTTTCTTTAATACATCAAGAAAGATCGCGTCTCAGCCTTTTGGCTAAGATCAAGTGTAATATTTGTTCTTAGCAGCTTAATACATCAAGAAAGATGCATTTACAAAAAAAATTGTAGAAGCATATCTTTATAATAAATACATAAAACTCACATATCCTTCTAATCCTCGATAGCAGCCACAGGTATGACAATGAATATAATTAAATTGATTGAATTAATTCAATTAACAGACTATTGCTCACACAAGTCAGCCTAATAAGACTGAACAGATGATGCACAGCACCGCTGCTGTAACTGTCACAATAGCAGTGGTTTGGGAATCTTGCTAGATTGTTTCTCAAAGAACATAGGAACTCTTCTTTTTTTTTTTTTTAGGCATCACTGCCCTCAGGTGGTGGGAGTAGGAGGCCCAGCCTTTGCTCCTGGGAGCTGGAATTGACCCTCCAACCCAGTGGGCCACAGTCCCGCGCACAACCACTACGCCACCGGGGCTCAGCCTGAACATAGGAACTCTTATGAAGACATTTTAAGGAAATGGAAAACTATATTGGTGAGAAAAAGGTCACCAAAGTTGCAGGGAGGAATTTTTTTGCAAAATGACAATGCACCAGCTCATTCTTTAATGGTAGCAAAAGCTGTCCTTGAAAAACCACACCCCATCCACCCCACATCTATTTTCACCCTTCAAACTTCACTTTGTCCCTAAACTCAAAGATAGTTCATGGGCTGTCTTCGGATTGACAGGCAAGACTCCACCCCTATACCCTTTTTTTTTTTTTTTTTTTTTAGGCATCACTGCCCTCAGGTAGTGGGAGTAGGAGGCCCAGCCTTTCCTCCCGGGAGCCGGAATTGAACCTCCATCCCAGTGGGCCACAGTCCCATGCACAACCACTACGCCACCGGGGCTCAGCCCCTAACCCCTACACTCTTAATCCTCAAATTGACACCAGACTATGTAAGTACCATAAATGGGCACATGATTTGAATCCCTCAAGGGTGCCAAAACTGCAATTTTGACATGGTATAAAATAAAGAAGAGAGAATTGGTGTGGGGGGGAGGGTTGAAGAAATAGAAACACTCTCTTCAGAAGTGTACAGACTTAGATGAAGGATGTGTTGAGAAATGATAGCTTCATGTTTTGAATTTCCAGCAAGATGTCTATAGTTTTATAATAATGCATTTTTACTTATCCTTGATTTAGCTCTGAAAGTCAAAAGTTAATTTTTCAGGCCAATGTTATATAATCATTATTAAAAGATAAATATTTCAAAACATACATTTAAATCATATTAACAAACACACTCAAAACTCATCATTTCTTATTTTCCCACTTATCTATGTTTTGAAGCTATTTATAGCTATCATGAATGGCAATCATACTATATAGTATCTTCTTCTTGCAACTCTGTATTCAACAATGTCACATTGGCAGCTTGAAGTGGGAATGGTGGGATTATACCATGGAAATCCACAAACATTATAAATCAGAGGGTGATTCAATATTTTCTTGATACTCAAGTCTGAGATGAAAAGAATATTAATAGAGATTAAGTAATGATGAATACAATTGTAAATAGGACTAAGAAATAATGGGAAAATATTCTTCCAGTATTCAAAAACTAACATCAGTTTAGCAAAGAAGTCCCTCCCTGTCACTGATGATAAGTTCCTATATATGGTTTCCTCACTTTCATCTTATTTATTTAAGCAAAAATATCAACCAACGGTTATGTAAGTACAACATTCACTCAGCAACTATGACCATATCTTAACTAATGATAAGAATATAGATAGGGCTGAGCCCCAGTGGCGTAGTGGTTGTGCACGGGACTGCGGCCCACTGGGACGGAGGTTCAATTCCAGCAGTGGGAGTGGGCCTCCTACTCCCACCACTGGAGAGCAGTGATGCCCCCCCCAAAAAAAGAGTTTGGCTAAAAAAAACCTCAAGTTTTCTGTGAAAATTAATTAGTTGTATGTAAGTGGTTTAATAATAGAATCAGACCAATGGAATAGAATAAGAGATCCATAAATAGATCCAAACATGTATGAACAAGTGATTTTTGACATAAGTAATCGGTTCATTGAATATAAAAATAAGAAAAAATAAACTCTTCAACAAATTGTAGCAATGCTGGACTTTCACATGCAGAAGAATGAAACAGGGCTCATATCACACACTACACGAAAAAAAACAATGCAAAATGGACCAAGAACCTAAATGCTAAAGGTAAAACCATAACGGTCTTGGAAGAATTAGGACAAAACTATGGGAACATGGGTATTTTGTTGTTGTTTGTTTTGTTTTCAAAAGATCAAATGCATAATTAGCAGAAGACAAAACTGATCTCGAGATCTGAGAATTAATGTTCAAAATGAGAATAAAAAGACAATCTACAGAGTGGATTTAATAATTATTTGGAAAACAAGTATCTGTTTAGGGCCTAATATCCCAAATATGTATAAAACTTTAATAGTATGACAACTAAATGACAAACAACCCAATCAAAAAGGGAGCAAAGGATATGAACAGCCCTGTCACCAAAGAGCCCATTTCAATTGGCCCAAAACACATGAAAATATGTCCACTGTTTCAACCCATCTTCTTACGGTCTTCCCTTTTCTATTTTCTATTTTCTATTTCCCTTTTCTATTTTCTATTTTCTGTATTAGGACAAACAGATTTATGAAGGGGATTCAAAAGTTTTGTGGAAAAATGGATTGAAAAGATAATGGAAGTTTCCCATAAAAGTCTTTTCTATGTTCATTGAAAGAACCCTGATAAAGTTGGAAGCTCTAAGCCTACTACTACCAGTGGTTCCACAGGAGGGGGAAAACGAGCTAGATGAGTTCCTGTAAAAATTATGGCCTCCAGGAACTGAGCCCCAGTGGTGTAGTGGTTGTGTGTAGGACTGTGGCCCACAGGGTTGGCGGTTCAAATCCAGCAGCAGCTCTCCAGAAGCAAGGCTGGGTTTCCTATTCCCACCAGGGCAGTGATGTTCACTCCCCCCCAAAAAAATTTTTTTGGCCTCTAGGGGCAGTTCCATACTGTCTATTCTGTCATGTGAGTGCCAAGTGTCAGCACTACTCAGAGTAGCAAAAAGGTGAAAAATAACTAAGTGCCCATTAACGAATGGATGTAAAACAAATGTGGTACATATAAACACAATGGGGCACTACTCAGCCTTAATGAAAAAAAAAATGAATTCCTGAGACATGCTAAAACATAAGCCTCAAAGACATAATGCTGAGGGAAATAAGTCAGTTACGAATGTACACCTATGCCATGGCCTCACATGAAATGGTAAGCATAGGTAAATAAATAGATGACTACAATGGATAGAAGGAATAAGGAGGGAAGTTCCGGTGAAGTGCAATCACATGGTATAGTTCTGCTATCCAGAGTCTCTGTAGCTCTCTCAAGACGATTGGGCAGAACCACGCAAATAGGGTGTGTGAGACTCTAACTGGGGATTAGTCCGTTTTGCCATTCCACGGGGTACACAGTGAGTCATTTCAGAAAGAAATGACTATCTAGTCTGCCAATTATCTTTGCTAACACCACCAGTCAAATGCATCACTTCTTCCTTATTTGTTGCCCAGCCTGCACATGCATGTGAGGTGGTTGAAAATAACATGGCTTGGGCCAGGCACACCTTTGTCCTTAAAGTGACATCCTTATTTTCCAATACTGTAGAGAGGTTTTGTGCAGATGATTTGACCAATGTGAGCTATCGTTTGACTTCCTGATGGCTGCTTCCATGAGAACTGCCTGGATCCAAGCACAAATGGACGATTTTGATTGGTTTCTCCATTTACCTTGACGTTGTCTTTTAGCCCAGGGCTGAAGATTTGGGTTTTCTTTACACTGAGTTACAATCCTGTGTAATCCTTGACCTTTAGCAGCAGATGCTTCTCTTCCTCCTTGCTTTCACAGAGCATGTTGTCATGCATGTTGTTATCTGCAAATCACAGGTTGCTAATACGCCTTTCTTCAATCCTGATGCCGTGGTCTTCTTCCTATAGTTCAGCTTCTTGGAGTATTTGCTCAGTATTGAATAAATATGTGAAAGGAGTCAAACCGACACACACCTCTCTTGATTATAAAACATACAGTATTCCCTCGTTCAGTTCAAAAGACTGCCTTCCGGTCTATGCAGTTTCCACATGCACACAATAAAGTGTCTGGAATTCTCATTCTTCTCAATGTTATCCATAGTTTATTATGAGCCCCCACAGTCAAATGCCTTTGCATCGTCAAAACAGTGCAAGTAAACATCTTTCTTGTATCCTTTGTTTTCAGCCAAGATCTATCTGAACGCAGCAATGATACCCCTTGTGCACCATCCACTTCTGAATCCAGCTTGAATTTCTGGCAGCTGCCTGTCGATGTAGTGGATGTAGCCATTGCGGAATGAGCTTCAGCAAAAGGTTTTGGTAGGGTTGTTTTTTTTTTTCATTCAATATTGTGATTGTTGTCTTTTTGTGGTTTGGGGGTTGTTGGTTTTTTTCATCAGCAACATGTTTTTGCATGTGAAATTAATGATAACGTTCGACAATTTCCTCATTCTGTTGGGTCGCCTTTCTTCAGAAGGACACCAATACGGATCTCTTTAAGTAGGCTGACCAGGCTGACCGAGACTTCTTGTTGAGATGTCTCCTTCAGTCAGTTCCAATTCACAGTGACCCCACATACAGCACAACATGCAGCATGGCCTGGTCCGGCACCGTGTCCTCCCAGTTGTTTAAGTTTGTGCCTGCTGTTGTAACCACTCTTTCGGAGGTCTTCCTCTTTTTCACTGCCCTTCTCATTTATCAACATAATATCTTTTTTTTTTTAATTTATTTTTATTTAGGCATCACTGCCCTCAGGTGGTGGGAGTAGGAAGTCCAGCCTTTGCTCCTGGGAGCCGGAATTGAACCTCCAACCCAGTGGGTCGCAGTCCTGCACACAACCACTACGCCACCGGGGCTCAGCCTCATAATATCTTTAAACAGACAGGCAACCACTCAAACTTACTGCTGTCAAGCAAAATCTTTCTCCTAAGTAGAACTGACCCCTGGGTTTCAGAGACATTAAGTCTTTATAGAAGAAGACAGCTTCATCTTTCTCTTGCAGAATGACTGCTGGGTTTGAACCACTGACCTTGTGATTAGCAGTTCAACATAGAGTCCAGTGTTTTATGGGTCTAGAGTTCTCAAGCCAAAGGTTTAGAATCATGACTTCTTGGGTCTATCCAGTTGAACAGTCTAAATTGCTTTTAGAATTTCTGCTGTTTCTCTTAGCATGGCGAATAGTGTCTGAGGTCTCACATGCTTAAAGGAAACCACTCAAGATTTTTAAAATGGTCTGTCATTTATCTGGAGAAGTCAAGGATGAAGGAGCCCTACAAAATGAAAAAGGAAATGGACTGCAGGTCTAACTGGCTATGTGAGCGACCACCTCCACTGCCATTAGATGAAAAGAAACGGGCGGTGGTTGGCTATCATTACTGAATGTTTTGATCAAGGATCCAAAGATGGAGATGGGAAGAAAGGAAGAAAAATGTGGAACAGATTGTTGAATTGTTATGGAAATCAGATTTACTGGTTCCATTGAGACTGCGGAACCACCAATCTATTGTCCTGAAATAGTCTTTTAATCACTGAACTGAATGTGTCCCATGAGTTCATATTTAAAGTAAAAAAATAGTTTGGCTTAACACACAAGGCACTCTTTAAATGATAAGAGGGCATCAAATTGACAACAGTAATTCTAAATTACAAATGAGAAATTTACAAGGAAGCGAGAACGGAAGCTCGCGACGGTATAACAACATTGGCATAGGGAGAATGGTATTACAGTAGTAGTGGTAGCACCTGAAATGCTCCAACCTTTTTGCCAGTTCTAAAACCAACGACCCTTCCCATGACACTCTCTACTTCTCTTCTGAGGTTGACAATTCATTGCAGTGGCCACACAGAACTCCCAGGTAATACTAAGAGTTAAGGAATTAATTGAAGGAGTAACAGTGTACAACTCAAGGCCACGGATCAACAGGCTGCAACTCGGGATAAAGACCAGGAAGCCTGTAGACTTCTAGGAAGTTCTCATTAAGAGAAACCCCCACCCCTCCCTTCTGCAGTGAAGGGCAGTTTCAGATTCCCTTCACTGCTCAGACCGTTCTCTCTGCTGTGTGTGCACCTGTTTAGCCAGGCAGGTCTTTCTCCTTCCTCTCAGCCCTCTCACCAGCTTGCTTTGGCCCCTTTAAACCATCCCTGCTTCTCTGCTTTTCACTCACCTACCATCGGTTTCTCCATTGTTAACTGCCCCAGCTCATCATCCAGGTAGCAGCTTTGTTCAGTTCTCTTAGCTGCATTCCTAGCAGCACATGGCTGTCCTTTCAGGCCTGTTGTCAATGGCCTCAAGTTAGTTTACACTCTTCATCTAGCACAGATTTTACCCAGCTTTAAAACCAAGGTTCTATTAGTAAGCATGTTAGAATAATTGCGTATTCATGTTTTATGGGTATTGTCTTAAAAGCACCACATATTAGAGCAATTTGCCAATGTATGGTTCTGTCTTCTCTCCAGATAATGATATTGACTATTTTGTTGCTGGTTTAGTAAATTTGGCAACCATGTGGTTTTATATCTGTTCTTGTAATAAGGAATGCTGCTCTTTCGGCTTTAATGTCTTCTGCATCTTTAGCGATAGAAGTATTGCACAGCAGTATTTTGTGCTTATTCTGGGAAATTTTATTGTTTTCTCAAAGAACCAAAAGCGTCAGTGGGCTTTGTTACAAAGAGAATTAATAACTTGAAGAGATCCCCAGACTAAAAAAAAAAAAAAATCAAAGCACTTCTTAAACCGCCCCTCTCCACCACATAGTTAATGGAGAGAGGCTGTCCAAAAGAAAGACAAATTATTTTCTAAGAGCAAAGCAAAGTAAATAACAGAAATCACCTAGCAAGGTGCTGGAAGCTTGATTTTGAACACTAGCAAAGACAAAAGGTATGTACTGTGAACAACTTACTATAGTTAACATTTAGGGTGAAAGGGGAGACCATTCGAATGAAATTCCGTGCCAGTTTTTTTTATATGATACTTTTACTTGGGAATTGAGTTCAAAACTTTCAAGTTCTCAGTGCCTCATACTACCTACCCAAGGCACAGAACACATCTTATTCCCATAGTGAGACTACTGTTAAGGTTTTAGATCATTTCTTCAATTCAGGAGGTTGAAAGAATGTTTCTGACAGTCTGCTACCTGGAAATATGCCCAACTTTTCACCTTTGACTCATCTCTTACCAGTCCCTGCTTTCACTTTTGCATAATAAAAAGAAAGAAAATAAAGAGATTCCATTCATCTACTTCTCTACTATGTCCCTCTATTAATTATGAACCTCAGGAAAACAGCTTTAGGGTAGTAGATAGGCACAGGCCATACTATCCTGGACCATGTATTTAGTTTCTTTCTTTGGATAGAATTTTTTTTTTGGATATCATTTTTTAATTGTCTGACATGAGATGCTCCCATTATCTTCATTCTGGTTACTGCTGATATTTTATTTGAAATCCAACTTCTGTACTATGTACTGTGTTTGTACATGTATGATACCAAGTTAAAAACAGTGTTATAAAATCATAAAAGCTTTATTAAATAAAAATATCAATATGAAGTTATTGTTTCTCAACATTTCCCCAAATTTGATCTACATACTTCTGAAGGCAAGGTTTCCAATTCTCTAACCTTACTCAGAGAAGTTTGCATATATTTCAAGTTATAGATTGAAATTGTAATTTTAGTATTCTTGAGGAACTAAAATCATGGTCCTTTTGGAGGGTTTTTTTTTAGTTCTTTGAATGTGGAGGATACAAAGAATCTTGAAGGGGCAACATCAGGTTTGCAGGATAACCGGGGTACTGTTTCTCAAGGAAATTCTCATAGGACGCCCATGGTCCCCTAACAAAATGAGCAGGCACATTTTGGCAATGGGAAAAAAAATCCATGGTATAACAAACTGCTTCAAAATGAGCCCTCTTGATTGGCTTGCTTCCTTTTTGAAAAATCTACAGAGATTAATTCTTTGGGGTCTCAAGAAGGGGCATCATCATAACCTTCTGAACTTTCCTCTCTGCTTCATATTTAACTGGCCTAACAGACCCTCGTTTAAAGCCACTGTTTTAATTAGACCTTGCTTTCTGGATTGAATGAGTAAAACCTAGAATTACCTCTGGTTACAACTCATTCTATAACACAATTTGCTTTAAAAAAATCATAGATAGATCTGTTCTTTGTTAGCTGGTCTTCATATAATGGTTTGGGAACCCAGGTAGCCAAAAGCTTGCTCAGCTTGAGATGTTAGCTTAAAATTGAAAATCTTGGCTGGATCATGTGAGATACCAACTTCAGTAGCTGTCTCCTTGATGGTAATTCCATGATCTACTTCCACTTTTAAATTGCAGCCATAGTTTCTTCATCCAGGTTAAATGTCTTCCCTCTCTTGACTCCTCTTTGAAGGTTTCACAACTTTCCTTAAAATGTTTGATCTAAAAATTGTTACTTTATACAGACGTGTTGTAAACACACATGTGTTGTAAAGCTTCAGTAATTTGGGAGGGTGTGCATCTGAGTTTATAAACATTTGATGTTACCCCTGGTATCCAAATCATTTTTCCCCTAGCATGAAAAGTATCCCCTTTTAAGAAATTTGCCCTGAAGAGACTAAGGTAAACATATTACTGAGAGAACTTGTTTGAAGCCAGCCACAGATTACAGAGACATGCTTTAGCACTCCCCCACACCCGGAATAAACCTGTGCTTATATGAACCCAGATCCTAGTTATAATACCGTATATACTCAAGTATAAGTCAGCCTGAATATCAGCTGAGACACCTAGTTTTACCACAAAAGCTGCCTTAAAAAAGTGTACTTAGGCTGAGCCCTGGTGGCGTAGTGGTTGTGCGCAGGACTGTGGCCCACTGGGATGGAGGTTCGATTCCAGCTCCACGGAGCAAAAGCTGGGCCTCCTACTCCCACCACCTGAGGGCAGTGATGCCCCCCCCCAAAAAAAAACAAAAAAAAAAAAGAAAGAAAAAAGCGTGCTTAATTACAGACTGACCCCCCCAAAAAAATCGAATTGAATCAAGAAGGGAGCACTCCTGGTCAGAGTCAGGAGTAAAGAATGACAGGTCCAATGGTTCCTGGGGGGCATGGGAGAGGGGAACAGAAGGGGGCATGGACAGGCTTGTGGACAGGGGGCAGAAACAAGTGGTCTGGAATCTATGGAAAGAAGGTTGTGGAAGGTCTGGTAGGGATTAAGCAAGGGCAATGAATCTGTGAGGAAGCACTGAAATGCCAATGAAGGTGGAGCATGACAGTAGGACAGGAGGAAGGTGAAAGGAAATAGAGGAAAGAGCCAGAAGGCAAAGAGCACTTGCAGAGGTCGAAACATAGGTATGGCCATACACAAATACAATTATCTATTATAAGGAGGGAATAACTTTAAGAACATATCTATAGATCAAATACAAGGGTAGCAAGTGGACCTTGAGCCCTCACCCAGGTGCTCCCTCAATGCAAGAACACTTTGTTCTATGAATCTGGTATTCCACGAAGCTCACTGGCCCAACACGATCACTGAAGTAAAATGGGTGCATAAGCAAATGTGGTGAAGAAAGCTGATGGTGCTCAGCCATCAAAGGATATATCGTCTGGAGTCTTCAAAGCCGGAAGATAAACAGTAGACCATTTACCTGAGAAGAGATCACACCCACACAGGAAAAGCACAACAGCCAGCATGGCAACAAGGTGGTGAAATGTCTAGGCAACAGGCATCAAACGGGGGGGAGGGGGGGAGGAACCACATATCCCTCTGTGCACACATCCCCAAGGTGCCCAATGAGGACATGTGGGTGCATGAGCAAGAGTAGTGAAGAAAGCTGATGGTGCCCATATATTAAAGATATAGCATCTGGGGTCTTAAAGGCTTGAGCATAAACAAGCAGTCATCTAGCTCAGAAGCAACAAAATCTACCATAAACGAAGGTCACTTGCCTATGCGATCATAAGGTGCTGAAACTATCAGGTATCAGGCATCAAAGAACAAAAATAAAAATCAATGGACCAATTGACTCCCAATATGATCACTGAAGACAAATGGATAGAGAGGCAAACAGAGTAGAAGAAACGATGGTGCCCAGCTGGAGTCTCAAAGACTTGAAGATAAATGAGTCACAATTCAGTGCAGAAACAGCAAAGTCCACATGGAAGAAGCACATCAGCCTATGTAATCAAGAGGGGCCGAAGGGTGCAGGTCTTGAGCATCAAAGAACAAGAATCACATCATTACAAATGAGGGGGAGAGCAGGGTGGGGACCTAAGGCCCACTGGTGGGTAATTGGTCACCCATTTACAGGGGACTCACAGGGAGGAGACAGACCAGTCAAGGGGCAGCTGGGCAGTGATGATGCATATGTTTCCTCTAGTTCCTGAAGCCTTCCTCCACCCAACTATCATGGTCCCAACTCTACCCTACAAATACAGATGGAGTGGAGAAGGTACACTGGTAGAGAGGGGAGCTGATGATATGGAAAAACCAAGACGGATGAGCCCCTTTGGATCAGTGGTGAGATGAGAGCTGCTGGATGGGTAGAGAGAAGGTGGGAGTAGATGGAACCAACTGCAAGGATATACACATAAGCTCCTATTGGAAGGACGGAATCAAAGGGGTGGGTTAGGGGAGAGGTCGGGCAGTGTAAGATATGACAGAACAATAATAATTTATAAAGTAGTGAGGGCTAGTGAGGAAGGGAGAGCAGGGGAAGAGGGAAAAGAATGGAAAAGCAGAATCAAGGGCTTAAGGGGAAAGGCAGATTTTTGGAGAATGATGACAGCAACGAACATGTGAAGGTGCTTGGCACAGTTTGTTTATTTATGTATTGTTAAAAACGATGTATGAGGCTGAGCCCCGGTGGCATTGTGGTTGTGCGTGGAACTGCAGCCCACTGGGATGGAGGTTCAGTTCCAGCTCCACAGGAGCAAAGACTGGGCCTCCTACTCCCACCACCAGAGGGCAGTGATGCCCCCCCAAAAAAACGATGTACGAGACCCCAATAAAACGATTTTTGATTTTAAAAAAGTGTGCTTAAAAAACTTGGCTTATGGACTGAGCCCTGGTGGCGTAGTGGTTGTGCGCGGGACTGCGGCCCACTGGGACAGAGGTTCAATTCCAGCAGTGGGGCTCGGCCTCCTACTCCCACCACCGGAGAGCAGTGATGCCCCCCCCCAAAAAAAAAATTGGCTTATACATGAGTATATATGGTATTTTCTGACTTACCTGTGTAGCAAGACTTCATTTCTCCTACATGTTGTATATATTCTGTTGTAATGTATTCACATTCTGTTCATCCATTCAACTGTTATGGGAACTCAGGTTATTTCTACCCTTTGGTTATTATGCTGCAATGAACATTGATTTATTGGAGACACGGGTGTGAGCATTAATTGTTTATAGAGTGTAAAGCTACAAAATAATTGAGATCACCAGAGAGTGAATGTAAAAGTTGGAGATACAAAGAAACCCAGGACGGCCCACTGGGATGGAGGTTCAATTCCGGGTCCCAGGAGCAAAGGCTGGGCCTCCTACTCCCACCACCTGAGGGCAGTGATGCCTAAAAAAAAAAAAAAAAAAAAGAAACCCAGGGAAAAGGGGCAGCCCTGGCTTGTGAAGTCAGTGAATCACTCAGGATGATCTAGAAATCAGTGAAAACTATGTCAAAGAAGGGAATACTTGTTTTAACTGCCACTGATGAACTGAGCAAAAAGGCTGGAAATTGACAATTGAATTCAACAGTGTAGAGGTCAGTATGGTTTGGTAATAGTGTTGGAAAGATATTTTAAAAATCCACTATTTGACTAGTTTTATGAAGAATGCCTTCATAAAAATATTTCTACACACACACAAAATATTTCTACAGAGGTTTGGCAAGCAATTTCTGAACTCTTAAAAATCTGAGACTATTCTTATTCTTATCCTGTCGTACATGAAGGGTAAATCAGGTCACCACATCATCCTTTTAAAAAAAAGTTTGAACATTGCACTGACAACTCTTACAATGTTTATTACAATCCATACATCAGTCGTATCAGACACATTTGTACGTATGTTGCCATCATTCTTTCTCTTGAGGTTTTTCTGCATTTTATTTTGTCGTCATGATTGGAGTCTTGTGGAAGATCTTCTTTATGTGAAATCCAGGCTAGAAAATAACTACATTAGTAGTCCCTTAGCATTATGGCATGGAAGGTTGGGTAGTAATGAATACAAAAGTGAAGAAAATGCTCTAGTGATAACTGAAGAACACTTTTTAATATAGTTAAACCAGTGATTTATATAGTACATGCCTATATGCCAATAAAACATTTAAATAAGATAATGATAATTAACAGATAATAAAAGATCAGGGCCAAGGTCTGATCAAAAGAAGGGCTTCCTAGAATTGACCTGCTGGGTCAATTAAAATCAAGGGATAGAAGAGCTGAGAAGGTTATGGTAACCAGGGGTTTCTGTGGGTTAATCTTGATACATTTTCTTGGCACAGGACAATCACGGGGCTCATTATGAAAAAATTTAGACTGGATAACAATCTGGAGGAGAAAACAACAGAACCAATGGTTCCAGGTAGACATGGGAGGGGGAAAGTGGGTGAAAGGAAGTGATGTTAACAAACCCAGGGATAAGTGAATAACAAGTGATCCAAAATCGGTAGTGAGGAGGATATAAGAGGCCTGGTACGGCCTGATCAAGGGTAATGTAACCAAGAGGAAATAAAGAAACCCAAATGAAAGCTGAATATTATAGTGGGAAAAGAGGAAAGCAGGGCTGAGCCCCAGTGGCATAGTGGTTGTGCGCGGGACTGCAGTCCACTGGGATGGAGGTTCAATTCCAGCAGCAGCTACACAGGAGCAAAGGCTGGGCCTCCTACTCCCACCACCAGAGGGCAGTGATGCCCCCCCCAAAAAAAAACCAAAAAAAAGAGGAAAGTAAACATAACTTGAGGAAAGAACTGGGAGGCAAAGGACATTTATAGAGGTCTAAATACAGGCATATAATATGTAAATATATATATATATATATATATATTTATGATGGGAAAAGAGACCTATGTGCATATATTTATACATTTATTTAGTATTGAGGCAGCAGATGGACATCGGGCCTCCACTCAAGTACTCCCCCAATGCAAAAACACTTTGTTCTATTAAACTGGCATTCCATGATGCTCACCTTCCTGACCTGATTGCTGAAGACAAATCGGTGCATAGCAAATGTGGTGAAGAAAGCTTATGGTGCCTGGCAATCAAAAGGTATAGTGTCTGGGGTCTTAAAGGCTTGAAGGAAACAAGTGCCCATCTGGTAGAGAAGCAACAAAGCTCACATGCATGAAGCACACCAGCCTGTGTGATTACAAGGTATCGAAGGGATCAGATTTCTGAATCAAGAAACAAAAAAATCATATCATTATAAATGAGGGGGAGCGCAGAAATCCATCTATTGTCAACTGGACATCTCCTTTCAGAAGGGACGAGTCAGTCAGGGTGCAGTGTAGCAACAATGAAACATACAACTTTCCTCTAGTTCTTAAAGGCTGCCTCCCCTCCCCCCCATCATGATCCCAAGTCTACCTTACAAATTCGGCTAGACCAGAGGATGTACACTGGTACAGATAGGAACTGAAAACACAAGGAATCCAGGACAGATGATCCCTTTAGTTCCAGAGGTGAGGGTGGCGATACTAGCAGGGTGGAGGGAAGGTGGGGTAGAAAGGGGGAAATTATTCTAAGGACCTACATATAACCTCCTCCCTGGGGTATGGACAACAGGGAAGTGGGTGAAGGGAGACAGTGACAGTATAAGATATGACAAAATAGTGATAATTTATAAATTATTAAGGGTTCATGAGAATGATGATGGCAACAAAAGTACAAATGTGCTTGACACAATGGATGTATATATCAATTGTGATAAGAGTTGTATGAGCCCCCAATAAAATGATTCTTTAAAGTTTTAAGTAAAGTTAAAATTTCATTGGTGAGAAAAAGACCAGGAAAAGTACACTATAGAATTTCTTGTTAACATCAAGACAATGATACTCATTTAAAAAAAGTTATATATATTGCTGTTGTTCTGTTTTGCTTTGGGGGGGGGCATCACTGCCCTCTGGTGATCATGGGAGCTACCCAGTGCTGCTCCTGAGAGCCGCCACTGGATTTGAACTGCCAAGCCCACAGGCTGCAGTCCCACACTCAACCACTTATGCCACTGGGGCTCAGTCTCCAAATCCAGTTATATTTTTAGGGTAACAAGAGCTATCCTACCTCATCCACTGAATAGCCTTGGTCTTTTCCCCCTGGGTTATTTTTGTTCCCTACAGTCAAAGAAAATTGAAAAGGAAGATAATTTGAGTCCCTTATAGATACTACAACTGTAGTTTTGACATAGTATAAATCAAAGATTGTCAAATTATTTGGGAGAAGGGTCAAGTAGATGGAAGTACCATCAACTTTAGAAACAGATAAAGCTAGATAAAGATATGTGGGGGGTTTCCTTTAGTTCTTAAATACCCCCCCCCACCACTATCATGATCCCAATTTTACCTTACAAATCTGACGAGACCAGAGAATATACACTGGCACAGATAGAAGCCAGAAACATGGGGAATACAGGACAGATGATCCTTTAGGGGTGAGAGTGGTGATACCAGAAGGGTAGAGGCAGGTGGAGTAGAAAGGGGAACTGATTATAAGGATCTACATATAACCTCCTCCCTGAGGTATGGACAACAGGGAAGTAGGTGAAGGGAGATATGGACAGTATAAGAAATGACAAAATAGTAATAATTTATAAATTATTAAGAGCTCATGAAGGAGTGGAGAGTGAAGAGGGAGGGAAAAATGAGGAGCTAATACCAAGGGCTGAAGCAGAAAGAAAATGTTTTGAGAATAATGATGGCAACAAATATACAAATGTGTTTTGCATACACTGGATGGATGTATGGATTGTGATGAGTTGTATGAGCCCCCAACAAAATGCTTTTTAAAAAAAGATATGCAAGGAAAAATACCTTTCACATTTTACTAATTTTTTTTGGGGAGGGGGCATCACTGCTCTCTGGTGGTGGGAGTAGGAGGCCCAGCCCCACTACTGGAATTGAACCTCTGTCCCAGTGGGCTGCAGTCCCGCGCACAACCACTACGCCACCGGGGCTCAGCCCAAACAAGCTTTTTTTGGGTTTTTTTTTTTTTGGTTGTTTTGTTTTTGTTTTGGCATCACTGCTCTCCGGTGGTGGGAGTAGGAGGCCCAGCCCCACTGCTGGAATTGAACCTCCATCCCAGTGGGCCGCTGTCCCGCACACAACCACTACGCCACCGGGGCTCAGCCTTTATTAATTTTTTAAAATAAAGTTTCTGTTATTTTGAAGCAATATTTTTTTTTACTTGAGCCCTTTTGGTGCAGTGCAGAGGTAAAACACAAGGTTAAGGTTGACTCTGAACAAGTATCTATGGTGCTAGGGGGAAAGGTCAACCTGTACTGAAAGCATTAGCCAGCAACAAGGCTCCAGAAATTGATGGAACACCAATTGAAATACTTCAACCGCTGATGAGGCCCTGGAAGCACATAAGTCATCTATGCCAGGAAATATTGAAGGCAGTGTGCTGACCAAACAAATGTGGAAAACAATCGGCTAACCCAAGTGTCTGAAACAGCCAGTTATTTGGTGAAAGATGTCGCAGTTGGCTTTCTTAAAATAGTTGACCTGTGGAAACCCAATGGAGCAGTTGTAGTCTCCTTGAGCGTCTCTATGAGTTGGTAGAAGCATAAGGGAGCAGTTCTATGGAGCTTAGGGAGCAGTTCTATGAGCAGCTCTATTCTGTGGAGCAGTTCTAGTCCATTCTTCAGGGTGTCTGTGGGTTGATATGAGCTTAATGGCAATGGCCTTGGGTCAGAGTGATATCCAAAGACACTTGAAAGAATTCATGGTGAAATTCCATCGACTTTTCATTTTCCTACAAAGTTTTTGTGATTCTTTCATAAATCTATACTATACCTATATGATTAAATGGAGCCCTGGTGGTGGTGGTTGGAGACCACCGTTAATAGAAAAGTTAGTTGTTTAAACGCACCAGCCATTCCAAAATAAGAATTTGAGATTGTTTGCTTCCATGGAGATTATAGCCTTGGAAACCCTTGGAGGTTATACTCCGTCATATAAGGTCTTTCTGAGTCAGAGTGAACTCAATTACTAAGGGTTTAACATGTGCAAATGTGCACACGAGTGTGTACCTAGCTTATGACTCAATCCTTAGGATGTAAATAGGTTTTCAAGTGAGCAGTATGCCTACGAGACAGAAATCATCCAAAATCAATTCACTCAAAGCTAATACTCAATCTATTCAATCAGAGATTTGTTAAAGACATCACATACATTGACTGGTTCCCAGTTAACCCATCGCCATGGTGTCAATTCTGATTGATAGCAACTGTGTAGGGTAGAGTAGACCTGTCAACAGGGTTTCCAGATGTGCAATCTGTATGGGCACAGAAGGCCAGATCTAGTCTCTCTCCAGTAGAGAGGCTGGTTAATTCCAACCACTGACATTGTGCTTAGCAACTGAGCGCTTAACCACTGAGCTATTGAGGCCCCTTTCATTAACTTGCCGTAAAGCTTTATTATAAAGAATAATGTAATGAAATGTTAGAAAACAAATATCAGTGCTTCATAAGTGAAAAATATTAACATTTCCATATTTCTGTATAAGTACCACGCGCTAACCGATTGTGCCATGGTTTGACTAATAATTCTTAACTCCCACCCCCAAACTTTTAAAATCCAAGTGGATGAAGCTTTTTAGTTTAGTGTATATTTAATATTACTATAACTGTTTCTTTGGGATATATCTAAATTCTAAATCAGAATATTGCTATTTTTGTTATAATTTTAATTATAGCATACAAGTAATCCCCGCTTTGTCCAGTAATATGGATAGTTAAAAATAACTGCCCAAGCTGAAATTGTTAAAAGCTTGTTAAAAGTTCATGCAAACACTATGCATATTCCATGACTGTGGATATTTTTGTTAAAACATTTTAGACCTTTTGTTATTGGTTATCCATGTTTGAAAGAATGAAAAATATTGAGCTTAATATTTAGTACATTGTAAATTTAAAACATTACACAACTTATAGTAGAGGGTGAACATTTTTTCCATGTATTTACTGAATTTTTGTAATCCTTCCTACGTTTGAGCTTTAAACATTTATTTGCTTTTTCAATATCATTAACAACCTACCCAGCGATTTGACATATTTTGTTGGATAACATCTTTTGAGATCTTCATTTTTTCCTCAAAACCACTTTCGTTTTTTTTTTTTCTTTTGGTGTTCCAAGTGGATTTTTGGGGGGAGGGGGGCATCACTGCCCTCTGATGGGAGTGGGAGGCCCAGCCTTGCTCCTGGAGAGCTGTTGCTGGATTTGAGCCGCCGAGCCAGTGGGCTGCAGTCCCGCACTCAACCACTACGCCACTGGGGCTCAGCTCTAAACCACTTTCCTCACATAGTTGATAACCACCTTTGCTGAGCTCTACTGGCTTAAAAGCTACAGTACTTTGAACGACAGCAGTATCAACATCTCTATGCTCAGCTAATTCTTCGATAACTCTACTTGTTATAGATTCTAATTATCACTACCAGCATTCTCACAATTTGTTTCTTTATAGTGCTTCCATCTTTGGTGGCCAATTTCCTTTTTGGATTACCGTGTTGGTAAAGTGTCATAGATTTGTCACTGGGAAACAAGGAAGAAACACAATTACATGCTATGCTATCTGTGTTTGAAATGAGTAACAGATTGTCAATGACCAATCATTGAGAGACTTAGAATTAATTTGATTGGTCAATGACCATAATGTCCATCTGTTATTTGTGTAGTGATTTATGAGCAGAAGAGCTAGCAGCAATGTTGGCACTTCGTGTAATTACTTCCAGTTAATATTTTATGGCTACTGAAATTGAATCATGTTTCTAGGGAATTGGTGTGATTCAATTGAACTGTGGCCACTAAAATTCATGTACATCAGTACTACCCAAACTGTGTTAGGGGTTTGATTCAGTAGCCCCAAAACAGTATGCTGAAATTCTAACTCCCAGTACCCAAAACTGTGACCTTCTTTAGAAGCAGTCTTTGTATATGTAACTAGCTACCATGAAGTCATACTGGAGGATAAACTCTATTCCAGTATCACTGATATTCTTATAAAAAGAAGAGAAGAGGGAATCATTGCTTAGGGCCACTGGATGGTGCTAGAAGAGTCTGGAAAAACATAGTGGCAATGATTTTACAAAATAATGACTGTGATGAATGTCACTAAAGTATTCCAGGAAAAGCTGTTGAGTTTATAAATGCTTTTTAATCCATTAAAAATAAGAAGAGAAAAGGAAGAGAGAACACAGACAAACACACACAGAAGCACCAGGGCCACTTGAATATAGGGACGGAGATTGGAGTTATACTGCTACTAAGCAAAAAAATTATATAGAGCTCCCCAAAACTGGAAGACACAAAACAGGGTTTTCCCCTAAAAAGTTCACAGATATTATGGTTTAGAAGCCCTGAATTTGGATTTTTAGCTCCCAGAGCAATTCAGTAAATTTCTGCTATTTGAAGTTAATTTGTGGTAATTTGTTAAGGAAACTAACATAATCTTTTTTTTTTCCCCCATCACTATCCAGGTGGAAGTAGGAAGCTTATCCTTGCTCCTGGAGAGCTGCTGCTGGATTTGAACCGTCAATCCTACGGGCCGCAGTCCCTCACACAACCACTGCGCCACACCAGGGCTCAGCTTTGAAACTAATATAATCTTAATAAGATAAATAGAATATTCTCAAACTTATTTTGCTTATGGCACCTTTTTCAGAAAAAAAAGGACTCAATCCATTACTGGCACTTAAAATTTTTAATACTATAGCCCACAATAAAAAATAAAGTGTATATAGACTTTGTTGTCAGGGCATGGTACCCCATCAGACTCGACTGGAAAATATTTCTGAAGGTCAACAAACAGACCTGGAACTATTTATAGGCTTTTCTTTTTGTCATGGTTTTTTTGTTGTTATTTTTTATTTTGCTCTGTATTGCTTTGTACATATTATTGTCTGTGCATGTCTATCTAAACAAGACAGTCAGGATAAACAATCCAGAGGAGAAAATGAGACCAATGGTTCCTGGGAATACAGGAGAGGGGAGACAGGGGAAAGAAAGTGTTAACAAACCCAGGAGACAGGGGAAGTGGTTGTTAACAAACTCAGGGACAAGGGAACAACAAGTGACCTAAAATCGATGGCAGGAGGGTGTAGGAGTCCTGGTAGGGTTTGTTCAAGGGTAATGTAACCTAGAGGAATTACTGAAACCCTGGGGGATGGACAACAGGAAAGTGGGTGAAAGGAGACATTGGTCAGCTTAAGACATGGAAAAAACAATAATAATTTATAAATTATCAAGGATCCATGAGGGAGGGAGGGTGGGGGAGGAAGGAGAAAATGAGCTGATAACAAGGGCTCAAACAGAAAAAAAATGTTTTGAAAATGATGATAGCGGCTGAGCCCCGGTGGCACAGTGGTTGTGCGTGGGACTGCAGGCCATTGGGTTGGAAGTTCAAATCCAGCAGCAAGGCTGGGCCTCCTACTTCCACCACCAAAGGGCAATGATGCCACACATACACACACAAAAAAATGATGATGGCAACAAGTGCTTGACACAATAGATGTATGTATGGATTGTGATAAACACTGTATGTACCTCCAATAAAATGATTTTTTTTTAAGCAAAGAATAAAGTGCAAGCATGTGCTTATGCAACCTCACTGGTTTATTCCACCCCTACTCCATCCTCATCCCAACCCAGGATTACTGTCTTTGGATAAAACTGTGGATAATACTGAGCTAAAACTAAGTAGACTCATCACCAATATTCTCTCGTTATCCAACATTTCTCACTTACAATAACAAAAAATCTACCATCTGTCTATTTTGCTCATTAACTTGGATTTCCTCCCCATGCATCCTACAGAGAGACCCAAGCCTATCAAGCTTACAGCTGAAGCAGTCAGCT
>PVJH01027087.1:0-29147 GCA_004026705.1 Nesogale talazaci | reverse complement strand
CTCTCAAGCATTCAACTGTGCTACCGAATACGCTGCTTGTTCCTCACTATCAACCATTGCTCATGATAATTGGCAGCAAGGACATTGTAATTCGCACCACTTGTATGTACATATCCAGCTGGAGATGGGAAGATCAAAGACTCAGAAGTGGTAAAGAAATGTCTCTATGGCAGGAAATTAAACAATTGCTAAAATCTTCCAGAGCTGAGAGTCCCATACACTCCAAACACCAAATGCCCTGCCATAGAGACCGTGCTAACTCCCAGCAACCCTATGGGGCAGGCTAGAACTTCAAGCCCCTTAAGTTTCCCAGTTTACTGGAGTAGAAAGCCCCTCCTGTCTCCTACCATGCAACTGGTGGTTTTGAACAGCTGATCTTGCAGCTCAAAGCTACATCACCAGTCCATGAAAAAATAAGAGAATTTCCCTTAAACCATTACATAAAAATGTACCCCAAAAGGGGGTGGATTATTTTTCAATCATAACCTCTGCTCAAGGTAATGAGTGTAAAGCAAAAGGAGGGGAGACATGATTAAAATACTGATAATGAATTTATAATATATATAATGCTTCTTGGGGACCAGGCTCTGATCTACATTAATTGATCTTCAGATATCAACTTGATTGAGCTCCCCACAGAGATAACTTGTGACTCTTGGAGCTGAGACACATACCTAGAAAGGAGTCCCTGAATCACTGCTCTTAACACTCAACCACACTGCCCCTGTTCAGTGAGGCTAGAGACAATTTCCCTTATGATTCATTCCGTACTGCCTGAAATTATCTTGACTTATGCACTGAATTCTTCCAATCCAGACCCACATGCATCTTATTTCTGACTAATTGCGGGACTATTGTACCTTCAAACTTCCTTCAGCATTTCTCCCTCCCACTTATTTCAGGTAATGAAAGCTATGAAAACATATTGGACCCAAGACACACTCAGAGAACTTCACTGAGAAGAAATTGAATTCAGATTTGGTTGCCTTTATCTTTGACTGTGGTTGTGTTAGGCTAGATTCTTAGTCCAGAGAAACAAATCCAGTGTGTGATCTCACTGTACACAGAGAGAATCAAGAAAGGTGGCATTAGGATTTTATCCTTTCCTCTCATACTCAAACTGTCTGGTGGGCAATTAATCAAAGAAGCTCAATTATACGAAAAGGAATGCAGCATCAGGATTGAGGGGGAATTTATTAACAAGGTTGTGCAGATGACATAATCTTGCTTGTCTAAGTGAAGGTTTGAAGCACTTGCTATATGGACTACAACTCAATGTAAAGTCTTCACGATGCATTATAACTCAATATAAAGTAAATCAAGGGCTGCGCCCTGGTGGCGTAGTGGTTGTGCGCGGGACTGCGGCCCACTGGGACTGAGGTTCAATTCTAGCAGTGAGGCTGGGCCTCCTACTCCCACCACCGGAGAGCAGTGATGCCCGCCCCCCGCCCCCCCCCCCAAAAAAAAAAGTAAATCAAAATCTTCACACTGGACCAGTCGGAAACATGATGATAATGGAGAAACGATTGAAGTTGTGAAGGACTTCATTTCGCTCGTGCACGCAGCAGTCAAGAGATCAACAGACCAGGGTAAATCTGCTGTGCAGACCTCTGGAAAGTGTTCAAAAGCAAGGATGGTACATTGAGGACTAAGGTGCACCCGCCCCAAGGCACGGTATTTTCAATGACCTCTTATGCATGTGAAAGTTGGACGCTGAATAAGTACAGCTGAAGAACTGATGGATTTAAATTATATTACTGGTGAAAAACATTGAAAGAACAAGGAAATCTCTTTTGTAAGAAGTACAGCCAGGAGGCTCTTTAGAAGCAAGGATGGTGTGAGTTCACCTTAGTTATTTTGGACATGTTATCAGGAGAGACTCGTCCTTGGCAAAGGAAACCATGCTTCTTAAAGTAGAGAGGCAGCCCAAACGGGGAAGACCTTCCACAGTATGCTCTATACAGTGGCTGCAGCAAGAAACTGAAACACAGGGGCTGTTGTGAGGGGGGCGCAGGACCAGGAGGTGTTTTGTTCAGTCGTCCAACTTGATGCCCACAGCCCCCACCTCTGCTCTGTTTTGCTCCTAGTACATTCACAGCCACCGAGTCGTCCACTCACAGCAAGCCTATAAGAACACCCCCCGTGGATTTCAGAGACTAACTTTTTACGGGGGTAGAAGCTGGTGATTTCAAATTGCTGACCTTGCAAAGAATTGCCCAACTGTAACTCATCATGCCACCCTTTACATTTTATTCATTTATTTTTGTGGGCATCACTGTTCTCCGGTGGTGGGAGGAGGAGGCCCAGCCCCACTGCTGGAATTGAACCTCCGTCCCAGTGGGCCGCAGTCCCGCGCACAACCACTACGCCACCACCGGGGCTCAGCCCCGCCACCCTTTAAATTTTAAGGATTTAAAAAACAAAACAATAAAAACGCATTTGACGATGGAAAACAAGACAACTGGTCATTAGACATAAATTATCTTTTCTTTTTAAAATCTGGCGTAGCCGTTATGGGCCAGGCTGCGCTCCTCAACGTGGACAGTTCGAATCCAACAGCAACTGCGCGGGAGAGACCGGGTTCTCTACTCCGTGAACAGGTACAGTCTCGGAGGGCCACAAGGGGTCGCTATGCGGCGGCATCGACTCCCCGGCAGGGAGTTGGTCTTTGATCTAGCTACCTTCTTTAGCAACTGTTACAAGGCTGGAGAGAAACGGGCCGCGGCGGAAGCACGCTCTCCGCCTCCCGTCCCACAGACTGGCGTGCTCTTGACCTTCCCCGAGACCCTTGCCCCGCCCCACTTCTGCGCCCGCCCGCCGCGCGTCGCCGACGCCAGCGGCGCGGGCCGAGCACGTAAGCAGCGCGCGCACAGCGCGCAGGCGCGAGCTGAGAACCCGCCACTTTTGTAGAACGCCGGCGAACTGCATCCGGCGACTCGGGTTCGTGGGGGCCGTGTTAGCGGCGGCGGCGGCCGAGGCGGCTTGGGGCGGGGCGGGGCGGGGGGGCGGATGTCCCTACTCCTCAAGGGCGCTGGATCGAGTCCGGAAGGACAGGGGGTGCCGGCCTGGTGTTTGCGGGGCAGCGGCGGCAGGCTCAGGAACTTGGGGCCTCTGGGTGACGTCGAGCCCCGGGCTCTTCGGGAGGGCGCCCGCGGTGTGGCGGGGTCGGTGCCCGCGTCGTGCCGGGTGCCGGGCCAGCGTGCGTGGGTCGTGGGGAAGGGGGGGGGGCGGCAGGTTGAAGGAAGGAGCCTCGGGCGGGAGGAAAGCGTGAGCTTGCACAGCTCCGGGAGCCCCGCTGGAAAGTCTCCGTACCCGCTTTTGCCCTCATACCTCCTGGGGGGCCTGCAAAGTATATATCTTGGATTTTATCTGTATCTTGGATTAGGGACTCATAACCCAAGTTTGTAATTGCCAGGGAAGCGCTTAAGGTGTTTTGTTGTTGTTGTTGTTGTTGTTTTTTCCTGAAAAGTGGGCGGTAGGCCAAATAAATTTGGGCACCGATGAGTCAGATCAAATAAACCACTTGATCTAAGTTTAGGAAAGTTCCCGCTAGGCAGATTGGGTGCGTGGGCAGTTGTGTTGTGATTTGGAAGTGGGTCCATGGTGTGAGAACCAATGAACTGGTTCATGTGAGGGACCGGAGCCAGTTGCTGTTATTTTGACAACCTCCACCTTTTAGCAAGCCAAATCCACGTTTAGTCGAGTCTGATCCTGTGTAGTTTCCAAAACCAAATCCTTCTGGGAGTCGACAGTCTCCTCTCTAGTTAGCAGCAGATAAATTGGTGGAGATGAACTGTGGGCTTTGGAGTTAGCAGCCTAACCCACAGTATCACCAGGGCACACTTTGAAACCAGTTATCCCCATATTCTGAATGGAGTAAGTCAGGCACAAAAGAATACATGCTGCATATAAGATTTCAGAAAACACAAAGTAACTTTAGTGCCAGAAATCATATCTTCTTGTTTGGGGTCAGGGAGGACACAAAGGGCAAGAAGTGACTTTTGTTTTTTAAAGATATATGTGGTGTGTAAAAGAAGAAGAAAAAAACACGTTTCTGATATTACAGAGCCTATCAGTTTTACATTTAATAATTCATAAACGTTTTGTTTCAACTCATTTATAGCAGGTACTGTCAGTGTGGTCACTTACCCCACTTCCTGTGTTTCCCATCTTCAGCCCCCCTTTCCCAACTCTCTGCATTTTGTCCTTTGGTAAATGCTAACCTTTTGATTTTAAACGATTGATTACCATAAGTCTGTGGAGGTGGTGACAAAGGTCTTGGGGAGTAAGTTCCAGACCAAAGAGTGACTAAGGGCTACTTAGTCTGGGGGATTCTAGCAATCTATCAGACCAGTAAGCCTGCTCTGTTTTAGAATTCTGAGTTCTCCACCACATTTTTCTTCTACTCCATCCAGGACTTTCTAATGTGATCCTTTTCAGAGCAGCTGATAGTAACTGGGAACCAGATAGTGCCTCTGGTGTCAGAACCTCTCACTAGAAAACTTGATTAATAGTCTGACCTGATGGAACGGACTTCAAATGCACTACAAGTTGACATTATCATCCATTCTGGAAGTTGACGGACATCAATAAAGAGGTTTGTCATCAATGGACATTTCACCTTTTTCAAAATGAGAAAACCACTCATACACATGAGTTTTTCCCATAGCACTGCCCGTGTAACCTGTCTTCAACATCACAACCGTTTCTGCTGCATTTTTCCTGAATAGGAAACAAAATCTCACAGCTGCACACTGGTCTCTTATATTGGCCATCTCAAAAAACGAGGGTCGAGCAAAAACTGCTTGTATGGGCAAAATTGCTTGTGATGAGGGAGACCCTTTCCACGAGGTGCGCTGATTCAGAGCAAGTTGTTGGATGCTCACCTCGTGAGAAAAATGTGGACTCTGAAAGCTCCACTGTGCCCAGCCGAGTGCAATTCTGTTTTGGGGGGCATGCCCTGTCCTAATGTTTCTTTTGGTTTGAAAACCTTTTCTTGACTTTCTATAGTAGTGGCCTCATAATAGTTACCCTTTTGCGATTGCCTAATTTTACTCCGCTTAATGCCCTCCAATTCAGGCTTATCCATGTTGTAAGTTCTTTTGAAGACCCATTTTCTTTATTGAGTCGTGTGTGTACAAAAGTGTATCCGTCCTTCCACTGATGGACTTTTAGGTTGTTTCCATTATGTGCTATTGTGTAGTGCTACGTGAACGTGGATGTGCACATACTTACCCTGTCGTGGTTATTAATCCTCTATGCTGCATACCAAGTGCAGGGATTTGCTGGGCCATAAGATACTTTTATCCTCAACATCTTGAGGAAGCATTGTACTACTTTCTACAATGGTCACACAATTTTATAGTCTCACCAGCAGATTATGAGGAGTCCCAAGATGTGGCCTATTTGTTATTGTGAGCCCTGATATATACTTTGAGTGTTTAAGAAGCTTTTTGGAATTTGATGAGTAGTCCTTAAGTTAGACATTTGTAACCCAGAAAAGGTCCTGTTATCTTCTTTTTTTTTTTTTAAATGATACTGATTTTTTTTTTCTCTTTTCATTTTGTTTGGTAGGACTTCCAAAATGCAGCCCTCCAACTCTAGATCTGTGCACTTGAGTGAATGGCAGAAGAATTATTTTGGAATCACATCCGGCACATGTTCTTCAGGACAGAAGGCCGATGCATACCGTGCCCAGATACTGCGCATTCAGTATGCATGGGCCAACTCAGAGATCTCCCAAGTCTGTGCTACCAAACTGTTCAAAAAGTATGCTGAGAAATATTCTACAATTATTGATTCTGACAACGTTGAAACTGGCTTGAATAATTATGCAGAAAACATTTTAACTTTGACAACATCTCAGCAAACTGACAGTGACAAGTGGCAGTCTGGATTGACAATAGGTAATGTTTTCAAAATGAGTAAGGTACAAGAGATGATGCAAGCTGGCAAAACATTCAAAGACTCTCTATTGGCACCCGCTGACTCATCAGTAGTAATCCATAAGGAGGCCAATGCCTTGGATTTTCCAAAATTTAGTGTGGGTGGTTTTGGAGAGAATAAACTTTCAAGGACCTCAAGTCACAGTACAGATAGGACCCAAGCCACCCCAGAAAATGTAAGTTCTTTAGAGTGTCTTCAGAATACCCGGGCACCGATGGTGACTAACACTAGTGAAACTTGTCCTGCATTCTCAGTGCCTTTAGGTGAATCAACCACTGCAAAATTCCATGCCACACAATTATTTGGGAATATCAAAAAGGAAACTCATGGCTCTTTAAGATCCAACACGGGACTACGTGTGTTCTCATCTAACCAGTCTTGTTTGCCTTCTGGCTGTCAAAATTCCCAGGAAAAGAAGGCTTTTTATAGTATTGGTACTAGTTGCATTGATACACTTTCCAATCCAATTCTGAATAAGACTTTTAGTAAAATTGAAGATAATTGCCAGAGAGAGGAAAACAGCCTACCTACTTTTAAAACTGCTAAAGAACAATTATGGGTTGATCAGCAAAAAAAGTACCAAACTCAGCGGACATCAGGATCTTCATATGGCAGTGTAAAAAAGTCCCTGGGAGCAGGTAGATCTCGAGGAATATTTGGAAAATTTGTTCCTCCTGTTCCCAAGCCAGATGGAGGCGATCAGAATGGTGGAATGCAGTACAAATCGTGTGGGGCAGGACCTACAGAACCAGCATATCCAGTTGATGAACGTTTGAAGAACTTGGAGCCAAAGATGATTGAACTTATTATGAATGAGATAATGGATCATGGACCGCCAATAAATTGGGAGGACATAGCAGGAGTAGAATTTGCCAAAACCACAATAAAGGAGATAGTTGTGTGGCCCATGCTGAGACCAGACATCTTTACAGGTTTACGGGGGCCTCCTAAAGGAATTCTGCTCTTTGGTCCTCCTGGGACTGGTAAAACTCTAATTGGCAAGTGCATTGCGAGTCAGTCTGGCGCTACATTCTTTAGCATTTCTGCTTCATCTTTGACTTCTAAATGGGTAGGTGAGGGAGAAAAAATGGTCCGTGCATTGTTTGCTGTTGCAAGGTGTCAGCAACCAGCCGTGATATTTATTGATGAAATTGACTCTCTCTTGTCTCAAAGGGGAGATAGTGAGCATGAATCTTCTCGAAGGATAAAAACCGAATTTTTAGTTCAATTAGATGGAGCAGCCACATCCTCTGAAGATCGGATTCTGGTGGTAGGAGCAACTAATCGGCCACAAGAAATCGATGAGGCTGCCCGGAGAAGATTGGTGAAAAGACTTTATATTCCTCTCCCAGAAGCCTCAGCCAGAAAACAGATAGTCATAAATTTAATGTCGAAGGAGCATTGTTGTCTTAAGGAAGAGGAAATTGAACTGGTTGTGCAGCAGTCTGATGGATTTTCTGGGGCAGATATGACACAGCTTTGCAGAGAAGCTTCTTTGGGTCCGATTCGCAGTTTGCAAACTGCTGACATTGCCACAATAACACCAGATCAAGTCCGACCCATAGCTTACATTGATTTTCAAAATGCCTTTAGAACTGTTCGACCCAGTGTGTCACCAAAAGATTTAGAACTCTATGAAAATTGGAACAGAATGTTTGGCTGTGGAAAATAAACAATATAGTTTCAATGAAAAGGTGGCATCTTGTAGTTTTTTTTTCACTTTTTTTTTTAGCACAGGCTATTGGGAGTTTATCAGTTGCATATTTTAGTGTATATTGTGGATTCTGCACATCAAATTCTGAAATACAATAAAATAACGATTATATTTTACAATTGTGACATAACATTAAGTTTACTTATATCCTTTATTTGATGAATATACTTTTATGCTAAATGGATATGAACTTGGGTCTTCTTTCCGAGAGATGACTGAAGATGTTTAATATGTAATATGTGCTCAAATTTAAAAGAATAAGTTTGCATTTGTGAGCATGTATGTAGTTTATATTCATCTTTCATTTGAAAAAGAATACCTTTTGGAAAGTGATTTAACTTACTGTTTGAAGTATACTAGTCTAAATTCAAAGGAGTATTTCTAGTATTTCTATTTCGAATAGACTTAAGATCTCATCAGAAACTGTAGTGTGCCACTCTACTTTTGCTGATTTGTAATTTCTTTTACAGTTTCTTTTAAACAGATTAATAAAAATGCTCAGAAATAGCAAGGTATAGTATCAGAAATAGCCATAGAACTGGAAGTGGATAATGTGTTATTTTTTCAGAAGGGATATGATATTTAAAATTAATTCTTGGTCACTATAATCTGTGTGGTATAACTTTTTCAAAATTGATTTTTTTCTGAATTTTAAAACATTTTATTTTATAAATAGTAAATGCTTATTCCCAAAACATTAGAAATAGAGATGAATGATAGGAGAATAAAAATCATTTTGGAAAAAAAAAAATTTTGGAGGAGAAACTTTTTTAGTTTATAGACTTTTTCCAGATGTTTAGTTTTACATAGAAGTGGAATTGTACTAAGTATTTTATGTATAAATAGCCCATTTTCTTTAATGCTCCTAATTTTATCAGTTATACCTCTCCAACATCTCACATTCATGTGATTGATTGCTTAGGGCTCCACTGTGTTATAATTTATTCATTCCGAGGTGGTCAGGTGCCCTGGGATCAGTTGCAATGTGCACAACACAGCTAGACATCGCTGCTTCCTGAGCCATCCTCACCCCACAATATTGCAGGCTCTCTGTCAGTCCACCTGGTTAGGGCCTTCCTATTTTTTTCCCTCTGTTTTAACTCTTCTTAGGGGACATTTAATAATACAGGACAGTAAGTTCATTATCTTTTTTTTTACTGTAAAGTATTTTGAAAATGAGTTTTAAAAAATATAAATTACTTGGCTAAAAGTCCTAAGAGTATGCAAGTTAAACTTTTCACATATGTTCTAGTTTATCCTCTGGAAAAGCACTACTCGTAGATAGATTACCTAGAGTCTTGAGTGGTGCAGAATTAAGCGTGCGTGGCTACTAATCAAAAGGTTGAAGGTTTGAATGATGTACCATAGGCACCTAAGAACCAAGGAAGGTCTGTTTGTCTGGCACAGAGTCCAACTGACAGATGGGATTTCCGTGAGCTGGAATTAACTACAGCAGTTGGTTTGAATTTTTTGTGTGCATCACCATCTGCATCAAATCAAAACGACGCCTGTACTCTGCCGACCTTGAGCATTGTACAGCTTTTGTTTTTGTTGGTGTTTGTTAACATTCTTTTAATCTTTTATTTGGTGAGTATTTACAAAACGCCAGGCAGTGTTCTAGCTGCTGAAGATGAGCAATGAATACTCCACAAATCTGCTGGTATTACGCCGCAGTTCTAATTTTTCCTCATTTTAAAATGATGAAATTTGAAGCAATTTAAAACAATGGAATGATGGGATATTAGCTTAGTGAAATGGGCTAGCTTAATGTGATTATATCTAAAAGAAAATCTGGTTTACTCAGTTTATCTTGGATTAGATAAAGTTCCATTTGTCTAGTCACTGTGTGAAATTAAGGCTAAAGTCTATTCAAATGACTGGAGTTATAATCAAGGGTATTTGTAACTAGAAGGGAATTTTGAGACTCAAATGACCTGGCAGTGTTTACATTGAACCAATTGAAAGAATCCTTTTAGCCCTAATTAATTTATAATAGTCTCTTGGACAATTAGGAAATTTCCATAAACTTTGTGGCGTGTTTTTTTTGTTGTTGTTGTTAATATTGATTGGATAAGATAGTGTTGGGTTAAACTTTCCTCCTGATTGTTTTTTCGGTGCTATGCTGCCTTCAGCCATTGTTTCAAAGAAGTGAAAGCTGGTTTTGACAAGCACCTTCCTTGTTTTCTTTCCTTTACCTCTTTCATGTCAGCAATTTGATGACTATGCTTTTCAAATTGCTATCCTTTCTTGTTGCTGTACATTTGCAGAAACAAGTCACATGGCATGAGGTCAGATGAGTAAGGTGTGTGGGGTAAAAGAGGCATGGTATTTTGTTTTGGGGTTTTTTTGTTTTTGTTTTTGTTTTTTTGTTTTTTTTTGCCACAAATGGGTGCACTGAGATGGCTGCATGAGCAGATGAATTGTGGTGGCAAATAGTCTCCCATCTGCCGTAAATTAGTCTTTTTTGTTGTTGCACTGTTTCAGTAGCATGACCTCTAAATAGAAATTTAGATTAAGAGTGACCTGGAGGAATGAACTCCAAATGCACACTGAGTTGACATTCAGGAAGCTGACTGTAGTCCAGAATGATGTTTGCCATCAATGGACATTTCTCCTTTTGAAATAAGAAAACCACTTTACACTTGAGTTTTTTCCATAGCACTGTACTAGTAAGCTGTGTTCAAAATCACAGTGGTTTATGGCATTTTTCATGAGCTGGAAACAAAACTTCACACCTGCATGCAGTTCTCTTAAATTGGCCATCACTGCTCCCCACCCCCCCACCCCCCCAAAAAAAAGCAGAATTGCTTTCATGAAAGCATTCACTGTTATCAGAGAGAACCTTCCCAGGTGATGCCACTGGGTGCACTAACTCAGAGTAAGTTGCTGGATAACCTAGTGGGGAAAATGAAATTATGAAAGCTCTGCCCAGAGGTTCTTTTTTCTTTTTTTGGAAGTGGGTACACCCTTGTATATCAAGAAAACATCCCAGCCCATTTCAACTCAAGTGCCTAAGGCTGATACTAGTCCATAAGTCCTTCTTCAGACTTGTGACATGTAATGATGCAGAATGCAGGGAGATCACAGCCTGGTGGATCTGAGGATAGCAGAAACAAGAGCAGGGCTCTGGCAGCTGTTAGGGTGAGCTAGCAAAGTAAAAGTGAGAAGGGGAGGTTCCTATGGCCCGACTTATGAGAAGGCCACACTCAAAGAGGCACTGCCAGCCCCTGTGATGTCATGATTGGACTTACGCTTTTATATGTGCTAGAAGTGACTAAACTTTATAACTACCAGACCCACTATTTTCACCTAACTTATAGTTTTCTTTATTTTGCTTGATATTTGTGAAATTCTCTTATTAGCATATGCCATTTAGATTTATATTTAGGTTCATGGAATAACTCATTCAATTTTTTTCCTTCTAGACACTTTTTAAATCATTTTATGGGATGTGAACAGTTTGTATCACAATCCATCCATCCATTGTGTCAAACATATTTGTACTTTGTTGCCATCATCATTCTTGAAACATTTTCTTTCTACTTGAGCCCTTGGTATCAGCTCCTCATTTTTCTCCCTCACTTCCTGCTACCCTTGCCCTCATGAACCCTTGCTAATTTATAAATTATTATTATTTTTTTTATATCTTTCACTGTTCAATGTCTCCTATCACCCACTTTTCTGTTGTCCATGCACAGGGAAGAGGGTATATGTAGATCCTTGTAATTGGTTCTCCTTTTCTCCCCCACCTTCCCTCCACCCTCACTGTATTACCACTCTCACCACTGGTCCTGAAGTGTTCATCTATCCTGGGTTTCCAGTGTTCCTATCTGTACCAGTGTACATCATCTGGTCTAGCTAGATTTGTAGGGTAGAATTGGGATCATGGGGTAAGGGGGGAGCATTAAAGAACTAGAGGAAAGTTATATGTTTCAACATTGCTACACTGCACCCCGACTGGTTCTTCTCCCTGCGACCCTTCTGCAAGGGGATGTCCAATTGCCTACAGATGATCTTTGGGTCCCCACTCCGCATTCGCCCTCATTCACAATGATACAATTTTTGTTCTCTTCAACACCATGTGATTACAGGCTGATGTGCTTCTTCCATGTGGACTTTGTTTCTTCTCAGCTAGATGGTCACTTGTTTATCTTGAAATATTTAAGACCCCAGACAGTATATCTTTTGATAGTCGGGCACCTTCAGCTTTCTTCAACACATTTGCTTATGCACCTGCTTTGTCTTCAGTGATCATGTTGGGAAGGTGAGCATCATGGAATACCAGTTTAATAGAACAAAGTGTTCTTGCATTAAGGCAGTACTTGAGTAGATAACCAATGTCCATCTGCTACCTTAATACTAAATCTATAAACATATACACATAGATCTATTTCCCCGTCATCATATGTAAATATATTTATGTACATGCCTGTATTTAGACCTCTATAAATGCCCTTTGCCTCCTACTTCTTTCTTCTATTTCCTTTTACTTTCCTCTTATCCTACTCTCATGCTCATCCTTCATTTGGGTTTCATAATTACTCTAGGTTACATTGCCCTTCATCAAGCACAGCAAGACCTCTTACATCCTTCTTGCCACTGATTTTGGATCACTTGTTGCATTGTCCATGAGTTTGTTAACACCACTTCCTTTCTCCCATCTCCCCCTCTCTCTTGTCTCCCTGACACCGCCGGTCCCATTGTTTTCTCCTCCAGGTTTGTTTATGCAGTCTATCTTATTTAGATAGATCTGCAGAGATAATATGTACAAAAGCAAGACAACAAAACAAGACAAAACAACAAAAAGCAAAGACAAAAAGAAGAAAGCCTGTAAATAGTTCAAGGTCTTTTTATTGATCTTTAGGAGTCTGGTGGTCAAGTTGATGAGGTGTCACGCTGTTGTACCCAAGTCTATTTTCGGTATTCCTTGGGGATTTCCTTGCTCTGCTCCCCTTGTTGCACACCCTTAGTGTTTAGCCTCGGGGTGGTGGTGTCAGATCAGGTGCAATTCCCACTCTGTGTCTCCCGTATTGTCCCTTGTAGGGCTATGGGTCAGTGAAGGATGCCTTCTAGGCACTTAAAAAAATAGGTTGCTCACTACTTCATGTAATATAATTTATTGATCTGTCCTCTTATTCCCCAATGATTTTATGTAGCACTTGATAAACTATCTCCAGAAGTCCTATTGAAAGAGAAGAGTCTTGTCTATGAGTGAAAGAACTGGCCAAATAAACATTTTCAATTTCTCAGATTCCTGGTTCTTGATGTTAAATTAGAGTTGATTGGTGAACAAGCTAGATAGGTGGCTACACATGCTGCCTGGTAGACTGACTGACTGGAACAATCAGAGTAAGTTAATGAGATAGTCATCACTTTTATTACTCATGCATAATAAGACTTATCTCCCACTCAGTTTATAATGGAAAGGACATTGAAAAGTGCCAATCATGACTTTCAACATTTTTATATGGCTCATCAAGTTTCAATGTTCTTTATTGATCAAAATGAGAAATTTGTATTAAGTGATCATTTGTGACAAGTCCAGATGTGCTAATTTAACAAATATTTAGGAGTTTCTAATTAGATGGTTGGATACTTTGCTCAATGCCCTCCTCTCTCTCACCTGAAAAATGGATCTAAGGAATAACTATTTTAGTATTTCTGATTTGGCTTATAAAAACAGGGGACACTTAAAAAGCTTTGGTAAAGTTATGGTGTGGGTATGTGTTAAGCTGCTAACTGTAAGTTCAGCAGTTGGAAACCACCAATTGCTCCTTGGAAAAAAGACATATGTTTTTACTGTTAAGCGTTAGTCTCAAAAAATCAGAGTGGAGTAATACTTGAGTGAAGGGGAACAAGTCAAGAACTCAGTCCTTTGGATATGGACAGTTCAAGCTGCATAGATATGTGAAGTCAATAAATTAGGAATAATTCTCTTAAGAGACTAAAGAATAAAAGTGCTCTACACTCCTGCCCCACCCCCCAATCTATAGCCATGAGCTGCCAGTGTTGCCTAAGGCATCAGGTGCTAGAAGGCATCTGGAAGTCCATAATTTGATATTAAAGTTGTTCCTTATGTTTGTGTGCAAGGTACTCAACTTGCTCATACAATACTTTTGGAAAAACACTTAGTCTTTCAGAAGAAAATATTCTTAATAAAAGATGCAGTGGAGTGCTTTCCTTGTAAGCCATGTTACTTAACCCTCCTACCTGCACATAGAAAATTTTCAAGAAAATGAACAAATTAACTCTTAGCATTGACATCTTGCCAAAGTGCTCATTGAGGACATGTGGGAGCATGAGCAAGAGTGGTGAAGAAAGCTGATAGTGCCCAGCTATCAAAAGAACAGCATCTGGGGTCTTAAAAGCTTGAGCATAAACAAGCAGCCATCTACCTCAGGAGCAACAAAACCCACCTCAAAAGAAGCTCACTTACCTGTGCGATCATGAGGTGCTGAAACAATCACGCATTAAAGAACAAAAATCAAAATCAATGGATCAATTGACTCCCAACACAATCGCTGAAGACAAATGGATACAGAGGAAAACAGAGAGGAAGAAATGGATGGTGCCCAGAGACCAAATCATTACCAAAGACTTGAAGATAAACGAGTTGCCGTTTAGCGCAGAAGCAGCAAAGCCCACATGGAAGAAACACACCAGCCTGTGTGATCAAGAGGGGCCGAAGGGAGCAGGTATCAGCCATCACAGAACAAGAATCACATCATTACGAATGAGGAGGAGAGCAGGGTGGGGACCTAAGACCCACTGGTGGGTAATTGGTCACCGCTTACAGGGGAATCACAGGGAGGAGACAGACCAGTCAAGGTTCAGCAACGCAGTGATGATGCATACAAGTTTCCTCTAGTTCCTAAAGGCTTCGGCCCCCACAACCATCATGGTCCCAACTCTACCTTACAAATCCAGCTGGACTAGAGAAGGTACACTGGTAGAGAGGGAAGCTGGAGATATGGGGAATCCAGGACAGATGAGCCCCTTGGGGCCAGTGGTGATATTGGAGCTACTGGATGGGTGGAGAGAAGGTGGGGTAGAGAGAATCAACTGCAGGAATATACATGTAACCTCCTATCTGGAGGACAGATACCAAAGGAGTGGGCTGGGGGAGAGGTTGGACAGTGTAAGATATGACAGAACAGTAATAATTTATAAAGTATCGAGGATTGCTGGGGAAGGTAGTGTAGGGGAAGAGGGGAATGGATGTGAAGCTTATATCAAGGGATCAAGTGGAAAAGCGGATATTTGGAGAATGATAATAGCAGACATGCTAAGGTGCTTGGCACAGTATATGTATTTATGTATTGTGAAAATGATGTATGAGCCCCCAATAAAATGATTTTTAATAGAAAAGTCAGCATTGTTGGAAAAGGAGATACCATTTTCAAATGTATTTTAGAAATTTAAGTTACAGGATAAATGACAGTGAGTTATTGGAATTTCTGAGCTACAGGAGACTAGCAAAAGACCATTGGAAGGTTCACTGAAATTAGTTTTACAGCAGTGCTATGATTAACCTGTAGCTGTCAGCAAGGACCAAAGACACAGAACAGGAGCAGGTTGGAGGCTGGGGGCTGTTAATTGGGTTGCAGAGACTAGCCTTTCATAAGCCTTGCCTCTCTGTGTTGACAGAGAAACTTAGAAAAGGGCCTAATAAATGAGTTGATTGACAGAGTGGCTGTAACAGTGGGTGTAAACAGCAATTGTTGTGGGAGCAGGTCCGGCATGCAGGAAGTGAGGGAGACACAGTCACAAGCACATGCGCACAGACTCTGGAGATATGGTTCAATGGTACAGATCTCACTTTATTGTAGCTTTTGCAAGGTTTATCTATGCTTTAATAACCAATCAAATAACTTCTTTCACCTACTTCCTTGAGACACTTAAAAGGTTATAGGTTTGCAACACTGTGGGCTATGTAAATGAGGTGTGCTGGCCGAGCCAGCCTGTCCAATTGTCTTATAGGACTAATTCATCTAATTACATTACAGAACCAACCATCCAATTGCATTTCAGGATCATGCTGTCCAATTGCATTGCAGGATCTTCACTACTATGGGGAAAACTAGAAGCATTGTGAAGGCTGTGTTTCAGAGATCAGGTGAGCTGGCCTGGGGTCTTCTTGGCCTCGAATGTAGTTTTTCCAGGATCCATGAAAATGTGGGATACCCAGCAGCTTTGACCTGATTTAAGACTGGAATATTCCAGGAGGCATGGAAGCATGGATTTCAGCTACCTAAGGGTACGGATGCCCAGCAGCTTCAAGACCACTCCAGGAGATGCAGCAGCATCCTGAACTTTCTATACCTTTCCTCCAGATACACAGGTTCTGCCAGGTACGCCCCCACAAATTGTGAGCATGGTGCAGGACTGGACAGTGTCTTGTGCTGCTGTGCATAGGATTGCTATGAGTTCTAATCAATTTGATGACACCTAACAACAAATCAAGTATTTATAGTGGCCTTGCTTCTTGTGGGCCACCAAAGTCTACGAAGTGGTACAGTGTGTCTGCTATCTTCAGTTTGCCACATTAGATAAAAGCGAGCAGTTGGTGCAACAGTAAGCTTCTCATGACATGGGTCTTTTCTCCCATGTTGTGGCTAGAGTACTCCTTAGAAATGAGGATGGAAAGATTTTGTCTCACGTCCTTTAAAGTATCACTGAGCTATAATCAGCACAGCAAGAAACCATAATTCAATCAATTCAAAAAGGATTGTGCAGCCATTGCTGCAATCAACTTTTGAACCTTTACCTCAGACAATTATTCTTCCAGCTACTGTTTTCATACCCATCCGGGTTTCCCTATACAAATAAACATACAAAACAAGGGCAAACAACCAACAAGAACCCATAAATAATGACCATATAAAACAGAAAGACATCAATCTAAGAGAAAGCAGAAAATATAAAAGAATTAGAATACCTTAACAATGGGTCCAAAGAGAGGTTAAATGACAAAGTGTTATATTTTAGCATAAGTAAAATTGTGAAAATTTACTTAATACTTTTTGACAGCTATCATGACTGTTACCATTCTTACTCAATGTGCATTGGAGATTCAGCATAATCAAGATTACAATATATTTTGTCTGATACTTAAGCTGTTTGAGAGCCTGGCCTGTGGCTAATGGGGGTTTGCCAGTGACTTAATTTAACTAGTTACACTGAAGATGGATTTTGGACTTCCAACATCCTACATAGCCTTTTACCAATTGGGAGTTCATAATTTTCACTCTGATACTTTTCCCTTCGTCATATTTGAATTTGTATTGCCTTCGTTGGATCACACAAGCTGGTGTTCTTATTCCATGTGGACTAATTGATGCCTCACTTAGATGGCTACTTGTTTAAATACAAGTCTTTAAGATCCCAGATAACCAATTGATAGCCAGGTACCATCTGCTTCCTTTACCATATTGTGCTGTAGCACCCTTATCTTCAGTGATCATTTTATGAAGGTGAGTATTGAACAGGGCCATGTTGTCAGAAATAACTGCTCTTGCATTGGGGCTAGAGTTAAGTAGGAGTCAAGAATTCATCTGGATGCTCATGGGATATGCACAACTCGGGTTTATTTTGGTGGCCATAATGGGACAAAATCTAAACCTCGTAAGAAAAATTACACCAATAACAGCAACAAACCAACAGGCAAACAGAGAAGAAGAGGAGGAAGAAGAAAACATGCTAAAGGCAGGCAAGCAAAAACCCATAGAATCAAAAAAGTACATTGTCAGTTGTTCCAGTGATACAGCACTTCAGATACTATCAGTATGAGGAGTCTACATTTTTACCTTGAGCCACAATCCATGAGTTGTTTACCTGCATAACTTGATCGCCCCTTGGACTGTGCTATGTTTACCCTAAGTAGGGGTATTGGTGCCAGAGGGGATGTTCCTGGATCAATCCTTCCAAGTGCAGATCCAGCAGATCTAAATCTGTCATGTTACTGTGAGATGGGCATCGAGGTACTAAATACATGGTGGTTCTGGGTTCCTTTCCAATGAACACCAACTAAGTGGGGTGGGGGTTCCTTCCAAGGTTCAATGGCCACCACTTCCACAGTCACAGATGACACTTAAGGTATCATCTAAGGTCGGCCACTCTCTGTTTCCTTTCCCATCCAAACACCCCACTCCTCAGCCAAGGGGTGCAGGCAACTTTGAGGTAGGGCTCAGTTCACCCAGCTGGTCCTCTATGTTAAGCCTTTTTGGTGTAGCCCTTGTGTGATCATGGCTGATGGCTATTTGCTTTAGGACAATACTTTAATACCCTAAAACCTTTAGAGCCACAGAAGATTCATTAAATATTTGAAAACACCCAACGACTCTACACTCCCCTCCCCCACTGAAAAGAAGCAGAGTAATTCACACAAAAGGAAGCCATTAATTCAGGAAACTGGGTAGAGGTCTACCAATCTCTGATAATGTGGTAGCCTTAACATAAGCAGCATGTTTATTAGATACTGATTGCTATGTAACATTATTATTGGCTCAGTCACTTAAAACAATACACATAATCTCAATTTCTACAAGTTATGCTCAATCATGTGTTCTGGTTCTAGTACTCTAAAAACTGCAATGAAAGTGTTGGCCAGATCTGTGCTTTTTAATTATACCATGTTTTGTTACATCTGATGCCGGACTAAGGAAAGATTTGTTTCCAAGCTCACATGGTTGTTGATGGACTTAGTTATTTTCAGGCAACTGGACTGAGGATTTCTGTTATTGAAGATTTTCCTCAGTTTCTTGTCATGTAGCCAACACCAATAGGGCTTCTTTCCTAAAGCCTAGCAAGGGTAAGAGTCTGCCAAAAGGACAGATATTCTAACCTTTGTAATGTAACGTTTTCATGCAATGACATGCCATTGCCTTTGCTCTGTTCTTCGAGTTGGTCCAAAGGTTATTCTAGAATAGTGCTATTCAGTAGAAATGTAATGAGACCCACAAATGTAATTGGAGATGTTCTACAAGATTTTCAGCAGGATGGCCCAATAGGAAGGCCTTCACTATGCAGATCCTCTACCACAGGATAGATCAAATGAAACAAATACAGAAGATAATCTTGGAGCTTCTGGCTTGAGAAAAAAGACTAGAGAAGTGGATGAAACACTGAGTAGAAGAAAAAGAACAAAAGTGGTGAACAAGGAAATAAGTGAATGACTTGTCAACTGACCTGATGTGGGACTGCCACCTTGCAATATTTGAGACTATATACGAGAGAAATGGAACATATAGAAAGCATCCCAACCCAGTCCAGTTCAAAGTCATAAGTCCTATATTAGCCCAAATTTCTGATACAAGTCTATAAAGTCTCCTTCCAACTCACGAAGTCACAGGCCAGTGGCTATTCAATGGCTATCTCCAGATTAACAGACTAGATTCCAACCCTACATATCAATCATGAAATTGACATAGGTATATGACTGACACATTTATTCTCCTTCTTCTGCCCCTTTTAATCTCTAATCTCTGTGTTACTTCTGCTTTTATTTTATTTTCCCCTTCCCTTCTATCTTTTTTCTATCCTCCTAATTATTTCTTTCTTATTTTCTTTGTCTCCCCCCACCAAGGTTTGCTTATGGTATTGTCTTTCTCTTTTCTTGTTTTTACTTTCCTTCCTTTATTGGTTACTAAATTATTTTTTCTTGCTACTCTTTACCTGTTTCTCTCCTATTATCGTTTTGGTTGCTGTTGTTTGTTCTTTGTGTCAGTACTACTGGTGAACAGAGACAATAGCCATGTCCACATGGCTCAGACACACCCATTTCTCCTATAGCCCCAACTTGCTCCTCTGTCACCTGATCACTGACAGACCGCAGCCAGTATCAGCCAAATCTGCCCTTAAATGTGCTACAAGTGCAGCAGAGAACAGTACATACATTCCCATTTTTCACAGCCATCAGGATACAAGTGGAGAGTTCCTAAAAATATCAACATACAATCATGCTTTCAGTACAGTTATAAAGATATCAAAATGTGTAGTGGGGAAAAAAAGAGATCAAAACGTTTCAAGGACAAGCATTTTCAGTTCACCTGGAGAAACAAGATGGAGTAGATCAAGCAAGCGACCAAAGACCGCCCTTCTCAAGAAGAAATGCTATTGAAACTTCTTGATAATAATCCCAAACAGTGGTATTGGCATTCCTTTAGTAGAATGACATAAATATTGACAAAAGAAAAAAACACAGGAAAACTTAAGAAGTATTCAGGAAACTAGCACAAGAACTTAAAAATAGGAGAATAAAACACTATACGAAACTACCAAATCCACATCCAGAAGATTAACACTAATATTTCAGAAATAGATGATACATTGAAAGGATAAATCAGTGGAATTGAGTCAATAGAAGGCCAATCTGGGGAGCTCGAACACAAACTTTTCTTGTGAGAGGAACAATGAAAAAAAATAATACCAACAACAAAACAAAAACAGACTAAGAATTATGTGAAACACAAGAGAAATAACTAACATCTAACTGGAATTCCAGAACAGAAAGAGACAAAACAAATGATTGAGTCAGTGCTGGAAGAAAATTTTCCTGACATCATGGAAGAGAATATGCATTAAAAAAAAAAAGGAACAAATTCCAAAAGGATAACACCCCAAAGGAAACCAACAAGACACAACCAAACATTCTAAAACTAAAGACAAGGAAAGAATCCTTGTGAAAAAACAAAAATTTACCTACAAAGTTGAACCATTAAATCTGAGCTCTGATTTCTCAACAGACACATACAGACAAGGAGGCAGTGGGATGACATATATAAAACACTCAAGAACATGAGGTGGGGGGAGGGAGAAGGTAAAAAGGAGCTGATGCCAAGGGTTCAATAGAAAATGTCTAGAAAAGAATGACAGCGACATATGTACAAATATGCCTGATACAATTGATGTATGAGTTGTAATGAAAGTTGTAAGAGCTCTCCAATAAAATGATAAAAAAAAGATTAAAGGGAAAAAACTCTCAATATTAAAAAAATAAAACACTGAAAAAATTTGCCAACAAAGAACTATATATTACCAACAAGATTGTCTCTCTAGTATGTTAGTCTGGGTCGACTTGAGAAACAAATTCATAAACACGCATATGTATTTAAGGGAGAGGTTTATATACAAGAGGTTTATATACAAGAATGGAGCATTGAGAAAGCATCCCAACTCATTCCAGTCCAAGTACATAAGTCCAAAATTATCCCATATGTCAGATATCAATCCATAAGTCATCTTCAGAGTCACAAAGGACATGCAATGACACCAGGACAATCACAGGCCAGTGAGTGCAGAATCTTGTGTGTCCAGTGGCGGTAGAAGCATTTCAGCACTGGCAGGGGTCTCCCATGACTCCTCCAGTTATCAGGGCTCAGGGTCTATCAGCATGCTGCCATTTGTCTTCTCAGCTGCAATGTCTCCCAAGGAGTGTCTTGTGTCTTGCCAATAGAACATCTCCAAGGAGCTGAGTCATATGTCTCTCACCTCCAAGGGGGAAATATTATCTCATATATTGATATGAGATATCATGAGATATCATGCTTGCTAAGTGGAAGGTCAAGTAAAAAGAAGCCCCTCAACAAGGTAGATTAACACGCTGTAGCCCAAACATAACAGTAATTGTGAGGATGATTCAGATTGTATTTCATCCTGTTGTACAAAGGGTTGCTTATGAGTTGGATGTCACTCAAAGTCATCTTATAACACATGACGCCATATATAGATTTCACAGAAGATACTTGTACATGGATATATGCTTTTGCTGTACCTATATTCATTAAGGAGCAATTAAGCGTAAAAGTTAGGAAAACCTAGGGTTCAAGATTATAGCCTCAGAACATACCAAGGCCATTTGGCATAAATAGTTCATGAAGTCTACATGCTATTTTGGTGAGTAGAGACTGAGACGTAAAAGCTTGTGAGTCGCCATCTACAGTGCACCTTTCCCCAGCAAGAGGAAAGAAGAATGATGAAAATCTAAGACCATGGAACAAACTAATGTACTGTGATAACACCAGTTCACATCCTGAGACCAGACCTAGATGGTGCTCTGCTTCCACTACTACAATTACTTCTAAAGGGATTGTATGTAGAGGTCTTAGATAGCTGGGCGAGGTGGCGTGAGTCTTATCCAGCTACTTGGGAGGCTGAGGCTAAAGATCTTTGGAGTTCAGGAGTCCTGTGTTCTAGTGAGCTTTGCGGATCAGATGTCCACACTAAGTTCTGTATGAATACAGTGTGACGTCTCAGAAGTGGGGGACCACCAGCTTGACTAAGAAGGGAAATGGAGCCCCAACTCCTATGGTATCAGTAGAAGGCCTTAGAGATAGTAGGATAAATATATTGGACAAAATTCTAAACATAAAGTTGCCACCCATTCTGGATGGTCATAATCCTCGATGTTATTATGGTCCTGGATCACTCTTCTGGTTTGGAACTGAATCACATCCCTGGCTCAATTTTCAGTGGAATAATAGTAAGAGGAATAATAGCTATTGATGTGTTGTGACCTGAGAAGACTCAATTATTTGGAGTCTAGGGGGCCAGCATTTACCCATCAACAAAGTTCAGAAGGGGAAACTTTAGAAATGCTTGTTAATATTCAGCTTTGGTCAAGGTTTAGAGAACAGTACATGGTTTTATCTTGTTGGGGGAGAGTAAATCCCTGCTTTACCGGAAGGCATTTTGCAGTATCCAAATGGAAGATGGCTGGGCTTTCTACTCCTTGAAAAAGTTAAGAGTTACCATCTCAGAAATCCATGGGAGCAGCACTACTTTGTCCTTTATGGTCGCTAAGTCAACCTCTCCTCAATGGCAGAGAGATTAGTTTGTTTGAGTTTACAAAAACAAAAAACAAAAAACACCCGGAGGCCTGGCAATGCAATGGTGAAGCCCTTGTCTCCTAAGAAAAGAGTTTTGTATTTCAAACTCCTCCAGTGGCTCTGTTGGAGAAAGGCCTGGTCATCTGATTGCAGAAAAAATACAGCTAAGAAAACTCTGTCTCATGGGGTTGCTAGGCATTGGAATATACACTAAGTGGTACATGACAACAGCAACCCCCATGATGATCCTCTTCCAGAATTGTGTAACACTCCTGAAATAGAAATGTCTCCACAGGAGAAAAGACTGGACTTCCTACTCCTGTCCACAGCTACAGACTCATGAGCCCACCAGGGGTCGCTCTGAGGCAGCACTGACTCAATGGCAGGGAATTTGGTTTGGTTACAGAGACATATGACAGATTGCAGAAAGGTTCCCGAGAAAGAGAGCTGAACTATTTGGGAGGAGGGAGAGAGAGAAAGAGTCTTCCACATTTGATTTTTCACACACACACGGTCATTGTTTTGACCTATATTTAAAAATAGTAACATATTTCTTTTAAAAGCAATAAATGATATTTTTTAAAGTATTAAGCATAGCTTCCAGGAACAATAAAATGGTACCCATTAGATTGGAGCCAATAATTTTGTTAGCAAGAAATAGCAAGGAGGGGAGTAACAATTAAAAGGCCCTCATGAACTCCTTTTAGAAAATATTTGGAACATACACCTGAGATGATGATGACCAAATGGAAAAGAAATCTTTAAAAAAGTTCAGAACTCTATGTTTTGCACTTACGTCGGGTTGTATTTAAAAGCAAAGTTCTCAGAAGCAGAATCCATAACACATAGTCACTCATCCAACTCAAATTGAGCAGAGCTTACAGAATTGCTTTAAGAAAGTAGCTGTGAGGCAAATAGAGACTGAATCTGCATTTTAAAAACAGATTAAAGAATCCATTTTATCAAAGAGTATTTGAGCAAGCAACATGTATGCATGACATCACATCTGTGACTATAGAAGTGGATAAAAGCTATTTCATCGGAATTTGGGATGCACACACTGTTAAGCCCTCACATCTGGACACAACGGTATGTGTGCTTCTGACCTTGTGGAACAATGCAACCCCAAATGTATGATAAGCTTCTAGAGACATAATTTCACAAAATATAGAAAATTGCTGCAAAACTGGGGCATGATTGTAATTTAAGGGAAATGGTGCAGATAAATCTATTTTAATGGATAAGCTTAGTAGATGCAATAACAGTATGCCAGTCCTTCATTATTTATTCCTTCCCATGGGTCTGAATTAGAGTAGAAGGTGCATGTACTCTACAATTGTACACATAACAATTGAAAAAGATAGGTTTTTCCTAAGCCCTTTAAATACTTTGGAAAACTTAATTCTAATATATAATTAAGTCCATTTCAAAAACTCTTGTTGACTCTCCCACCCCACTCCCACCCCCATCTCCAATCTGGTTTTCATTTTGCAGCAAGGCAATGGAGTTGATCAACACTGAGTTAAAGTTTGGACTATCTCTTTTGACTCAGTGAATCAGTTTGACATATTAAACTCTGTAATTTCATTAAGAAAAAAAAGAAAATGTTAATAAGACTGGCCTGGTTTTTTATCAGAAAAATGGGTGACAAACCCCACCCACTTGCCCACAAAAAGTTGTCATAGCTTCAAACATGGCCATTTTTGCTTTATGGAGCAGTGTTTTGCAAGAGTTGTTTTTCTTGCAACCTATGCAATATATTGGATTAGGAAGGGTGTAAAAAAAGTAAAAAAGACTTTTATGATTTATATAACTCTAAGAATTCTACTTGAGTTTAGGAACCTATCAGACATCTCTAGTTTAAATACACTATAGAATTGTAGAGTGTTGTTGTCAGGTGCCAACGAGTTGGCTTTGACACATAGCAACCCTGGCACAACTGGTTGACACCCTGCACGACCTTCTGCACATCCTCACAATTGTTCGGATGCCTGAGCCCACTGATGAAGACCCTGTGTCAATCCACCTTGTCGAGGACCTTCCTCTTTTCCTCCTCTCTTCCACTTTACCAATCATGATGTCCTTCTCCACGGACCAGTCCTCTCCTGATGTTATATGCAAAATACGTGAGAGCAAGTCTTGTCCTCCTTGACCAGAAGGAGCTCTCTGGCCGTACTGCTTCCAAGACAGTTTTGTTTGTGCTTTTGGCAGTCCATAGTATTTTCAATATTCTTCACTAGGACTACAATTCAGAGACATCAATTCTTCTACAATATTCCTTATTCAATGTCCAACTTTCACATGACTACGTGGCAATGGAGTATACCATGGTTTGGGTCACATGCACTTTGGTCCTCAAAATAGCATCCTTGCTCTTCGATACTCTAAAGAGGTCTCGTGCAGCAAATTTACCCCATGGAATATGGTTTTTGATCTCTCAACTGCTGTTTCCCTTAGCATTGATTGTGCATCCATGTAAGACAGAATCTTTGACAGCATCAATCTTTTTCCCATTTATCAGGATGTTATCTGCTGGTCTAGTTGTGAAGATTTTGGTCTTAATTCCATTGAATTGGAATCCACATTGAAGGATATGACCTGTGAACTTAATCAGTAGGTGCCTCAGGTTCTCCTTAATTTCAGTAATCAAGGTTGTGTGATCTGCACACTGCAGGTTGTTAATAAGCAATCCTCATGCTGCACTCTTCTTAATATAATCCAGCTTTTCTGATGATCTGTTCAGGACCTAGATTAAACAACTATGATCAGAGAATAAAAACCTGATGCATTCTTTACCCAATTTTCAACCATGCAGTATTTCCTTGATCTGTTTACACAACTGCCTTTTAATCCATGTACACGTTCTGAACGAGCATAATGCAGTGCTAGGGAATTCTCACTCTTCTCAAGGTTATCCACTGTTTATTATGGTCAGTTTCAGGCATTCTCTTCCTTCTTAAATTCCTTGATATTAGCTCCCCTTTACCCCTCCCCCTGTTGAATGCCTTTGCATAGTTAATGATACACAAAGAAACATCTTTTTGATATTCCCTGCTTTGAGTCAAGATTCAAGTGACATCAGCAATGATATCCCTGTCCCACGTGTTCCACGTCCTCTTCGGAATCCAGCCTGAACTTCGGTCAGTGCACTGCTGCAAATGTTGTTGGATGATCTCTACCACCGCCTGTGGTGTGGGATGGCTTGGGGCTGTTACGATGCTGGAGGCTGTCACTCGTATTTCACATGCCAGCAGTTTCCCTCTATATAAGCAGGTTCCAGGGGATCTTCCAGACTAAGAAGAGACAAAGAAGGACTCAGATCCCTGCTTTGCAGGAAGAAGCCGCTGAAAACCTTATGCAGAGCATTGAAACATTTTCAAAATAAATCATAGTGAAGAAATGAAGTTAAAGAACTGAGTACTAATTTATACATGTTCGGAATCAGCTATTAATGATCTACTTCTCCCCTGTGGTTCCAGTTACAGTCTTTCTTCTATCCTCCCCCTCTGAAATTTGTCTGTGCGTCAATGCTTTTCGTTTGATCTTAAATATTTGATTATTTTAACATAGGGGTGAGTTTAGTTTCAGTCTTAAAAGGTTATTGAAGGTTATAGTCATGAGGGTTTCACCAGTCTCTACTAAATTAGTTAGTTTATAGTCTCTTTTATGATTTTGAATTTTGCTCCACATTTTTCTCACTCTACCCAGGATCTTCAAATTGATTTTTAAATGCATAATTAATTTATTTTAAAGTTAACAATTGGCTGACTTCTTTTTTCCCAAAACTATGTTGGGAGCTAGTACAGATATCATATGATTCCATGTTTCAATCATCTCAAACAATCATATCAAACAATTGCTACCACAATCAGTTCTGAAACATTCTCTTCCTTCTTGAACTCCCCGACGTCTGTGTTAGTCTTGGTAGACTCGAGAAACAAATCCATAAACATGCATATGTAAAGAAGGGAGAGGTTTATATACAAAAGGAATGGAACATTGAGACAGTGTGTCAGGCAGGGTTCTCTTAGAGAAATAAAATTCAGGACACTAGTAATTATTTTTGTATATTTATATATTGAGAAAGATATATAAGATAAAAAGAGAAAAAGTTAACTATAAAACAATACAGATTGCTTGGTGCAACTCACTTGCATGAGGCAACTAGAAGACTGGCAGTCCTTCAATTCTTGAGGGCCGCTGAATAGTCCTCTGTAGAGCAATCCAGGCTATCTGGTTACAGGCAGCAAACAGCAGAGCAATAGTCAGCAACAGTCGGCAACAGCCACCAACAGTCACCAACAGTCAGCCAGATAACAGAGTCTAACAGTCCCCAGCTCAAGAGATGTATATCCCAGGAGCATGGCGAAGTAGGGCTTGAAGGATCCTCAACTCACAGCAACACAGTCCACGATTAGGTATCCCACGGGTAGTGTTGCTTGGAGATCGAGGCACAGGACGAACAAGGCAGCTCTCTGGTCTGAAGATCCGGAAACAAGAGAGAGAGAGGGCGGGACTTGCGAAGCCCTTCCTATATCTGCCCTTCAATTCATCCCACGTGTTCATTGGCTGTGCCGTCACAACAGACCCACCAATCTTCTGTGGCCATGTTGGCATAACAAACCTACCCATCACAGACAATATCCCAACTCAGTCCAGTCCAAGTCATAAGTCCGATATTAGTCCATATATCTGATACCAGTCTATAAAGTTTTCTTCTGACTTGCAAATCACATGCAATGACTCCAATCACAGGCCTGTGGGAGCAGAGTCTTGTGTATCCAGTGGTGGTAGAAGCATCTTGTTACTGGCAGTAGTCTCCTTGTGGCTTTTCTGGCTTCAGAGGTCTGGTTCTATCAGGGTAAGCCCATGTGGTTTCTCCTGCCATATGACTCACAGGGAATCAGGCTTGTGTCTTGTCAGTAGAGTGTCTCCAAGAGACTGAATTGATAGTCTCTCACCTCCACAGGGGAAATATCTTGAGATTTCCCAGAATTCTCAGAGAAAGCTATGCCCATACCAGAGGTCTCACTGGCTATCTCCAGATTGACAGGCTAGACTCCACTTCTATACTCCCAATCATGAAATTGACACCAAAGAACATGACTGCCAGAACATCAGCTCCCCTGTACCCACACCCCCTCCAATGTACCTCCCAGGTACCCTTATTCTACTTGCTGTCTCCTGGATTTCATATAATATAGAAATATTACAGAAATTCATATACAGAGAGATACCTCCAATGACACGATACACCAGAGATAAACCCCAACATGAGAAAAGCAACAACACAATGTTGAAAACCAGATTGGGCCCACCATGTATGAGAAGGGGAAACACGTGACGAGGTGTTCACCATTCAAGTCAGGTTTCTCATTTATCTCCTGTCATCATCTCTTGCTCTTCACATTCCCTAGGATCAAATTGTTAAGGGAGGGGAGGTTGACCACTTAGTGGCTGCCAAGCAAAGCAATGCAACCGTTTCCAGAGCAGTTAGCAGTGGTTTCCAGGCACTGTCTTGTTCTTCAGGTCTAGTTCACAATCTCCAATTGTGGAGATTGATATTTGTGTAATCTGCTAGTCCATTGCACTCATTGTTTGGATATGCATTTCAATTTTAACACTCTTCCTTTTTTCTGGATGGAAACAGACCAAAAGTTACACCTTAGATGACTACTTATGAGCTTTGAAGACCCCATGCTACACTCACCATAACAGGATATAGTACATTTTCTTGGGAACTATGTCATGCTGTTTGACCTTGGGATCCCTTAAGTCTATGGTACTGATCTTCCCGGCCCCGAAACTTAATGCCTCAAAGGGGTTGGTTATGTTTTAGATCTTTTAATAATTTACCCCTCTATATGCTCCATCACATTCACGGATATATTTTCAGCAATGGTAAATAGATACTCATGAGCAAATATCCTCTGTTAAACTTAGGTATATGCATGCACATTTTCCCACTAGTTCTTTCCCACATCTTCAGCTGTGCATCCATTCAAGCATCAACTTACAGATCTGTACTGTTGCAGGATTATGTTTATAACAGTACTTGCCTCTGTTTTCTTTTAACTATTGAAAACTTTCCAGTGTCATTCCTTGCTTTTATCATGCTTACCTAATCTTTCTCTTATTTTAATACAAAATGAATTTTATATAACCAGAATTATTGCAGACACAGTTGTTTAAAATACAACAAATATTGCATAACCAAATGTCTTCATTACTAAAAAATTCTTAGGGTTTCATACTATGCCACTGAATGGTATACCACACTTGATTCAACTAATTCTCTAATGATGGGCAGTTATAGAGAACACAATTTTTATTTGTTACGAACCTTCTTAACAAATGACAGATGCCTGCGGGCTTGGTGGTTCAAGTCCAGTGGTGGCTCTCAGGAGCAGTGCTGAGTAGCTCCCACGATCACCAGAGGGCAGTGGTGCCCCCCAAAACAAACAAAACAATCAAACAAAACAAAATAAAACAAATGACAGATGCAATAATATGAGCTTAAGGGAAATTGGAGGTTCTTAACAAAAGAACCAACTGGGTTTTCTTCTGTGCCTCCATCACTACAGACTATTTCCCAAGGAAAAGCAGCATCACTCACTTCTCATTGCTATCAGTTCGATGATAACTCATCACTCACAACTGAT
>PVJH01027086.1:0-29162 GCA_004026705.1 Nesogale talazaci | reverse complement strand
AAAAGTGCCCACCCAGCTGCTCAGGTGGGACCCCTTAGCTCTCTCCCCACCACCCACACCCGTCATCCTTTTAAGGCTGGCCCCTGCTCACCTCCCATCCCCTGAGACTGGAGTGTCAGCCCTTGCTATGCCTCCCATGGAATCTGCCTGAGCCCTAGCCCTTCTCCCGCCCAGGAGTCCCAGCCTGCTCTCCACTCCCCGGCCAGAGGTGTAAGGCAGTGATATGAGGCCCTGCCTAAGCTCCCCCCTCCACTGTCTGCTGGGCTCCAGCCCCACCACCTGCCTCTCCTCCCTCCCACACCAGGCTGGCCCTGGCTTCAGGTTGGTCTCATATGACTGCCTCTTGATTGCTGAAGGATGCTTGATCCAGTGGGCGTCCTTTGATGGCCATGATGTCTGCGTGAGACCCGAGGACGCTGCCGAGGTCGGGGGCTTGAGTGAGTGACTGGGGTCATGAACACCAAGCTTTGGGGAGCCAGAAGCACAGAAGCCACAGGGACGGTGGGCTCACCCCTGAGGGGAGTTGATGGGATTGATGGCTGGGTTCGGGGTGGCAAGCACTGGTGCATTCTGGGAGTGGACGGTGACAGTTGTCCCGCCTGGGTTGTGGGCAGCCACAGGGTGGCAGCTTTCCTTGTAAGACCCAGGAGGGTTCCTTTGGTCGATCACCCAGAAGCATTTGCTGGCACCCAACGCACCCCAGGCCCCGAGTCCAGCAGGGAGTTCTGGAGTGGGGGTGGGGGGCTGGGGGGGCTGCTCACAGGGAGCTGGGTGGTAGAAGCGGTGCAGGCGGCATTGGGGGATATAGAACGGGTGGAGTTGGGGGGACAGAAGGAGCAGATGCAGGCCTGGCAGGGACAGTGTGCGCGGTGAAAGTCTCCTGGGGAAGTGCTGAGGCAGGCTTTGTTGCGCTAGACGAGCGGCTGGCAAACTTTGAGGCACGAGAGCCAATCCTGCCCCTCAGGCCAACGTCAAACTATCTGAGGGCCAGAAGTACATTTCCGCAGACAAATGAGATCCCTGCGATGATGTGGGTAACAGCCTTTCAACATTTTCCGTGTTACTTCAGAACCACACGCCCCAGTGAAAGAGCTACACCGGGCTCAGGAGCCGCCGGTGGCCGAGCCCTGGGCTGGAGCGGCGGGCTGGGGCCCAGCCACCAGGGTGGGAAAGGCAGGGGCTCTCGGTCCGGCTGGGCAGGTCCAGAAGGAGCAGCAGTCCGGGCCACCTGGCCAATGCGAGCGGCCACTCGTGTGTGGGCATGGCTGGGCGCGTCTTCCCAGTGGCTGCTCAGAGTCTGGTCTCGCCAAAGGGAAGAGATCTCCGAAGACTTCACTGGCGCGTGAAGAAAATGGGTTCGCTGGAAGACCAAAATTAATTGCTCTATGACACGAGATTAATTCATTAAGACTGCCTGGAGACTCACTCAGTCTGGGATATACACGGTGACGTGCTGCGCTCTCCGGGGAAGGAGTGCTGTGACTGGGAGCTTTTGCTGATTCTCCTCCTGCCGCCTCCAATCCTCTCTCCTCGCCCGACAGCCCCAGCGGAGAGCAGGGTGCAGGTGCACACCTCTGGCTCTCACGCTGGTACCAGCCGCCCCACGTCTCCTGGAGATGAGGCTCCTCCATTGGGCTAGAAACCAGGGAGAGGGGAGCTCAAACTCTGCTTGGCTGATGCCTCCGTGTCTGGGCCTAGGTCTTTCCTGCCTGCCCTGAGATGCTGTCTTGGCCATCAGCTGTGCTGCGTCCCCGGGCAGTGTGGCAGCCGTGAGTCCGCCAGCAGCCGTCAGCAGTGAGGAGGAGGCAGGGTTGTCAGGGCAGAAGTGCCGATAGCGCCTGCGGGGCACCTTCACCCTGTCCGGCCGTCCCCTTCGCGGCATGTGTCCGTCTTCTGGCGAGCGGTCCCCTCCTCCGTTGCTCCTGTGGTTTCCGCTCCCTTCTTTCTCTCCTACGTCTCAGTGTCAAGTTCAAGAGCCCTCATGGCACAATGGTGACGCGCCGGGCTGATGGCTGTGAGGTTGGCTCCATAGGAGAAAGACAGGGCTTTCTTCTTCCGTAAAGAGGCCCAGTCCCAGAAGCCCACAGCACCTGGCCGAGGTTCCCGCCCCGTGGGGGGCTTCTGGATGAGCCGCTGCTCTGCATGCTTCCCTTCCACCAGCTCATCGCTTCTCCGGAAAGGCTCCAGGTGCCTTGTTCCTGATTTTCAAGGACCAGAGTCTAACCCTTTACATCTGCTGTCGGGTCGGCTCCGGCTGTAGTGCTGGCCTCTATCGGAAGAGGATGAGACGCCGTCCGTGTTGTAGCCGCGGTGCCCGTCCATCTCACGGCAGGGTTGCGCTCTTTGTCACTGACCTTCTACCTGGTGCAACCAAGAGGTCCCTTTGCCGAGACCAGTTTTTCCTTGATGACCTGTCCAGAGTACAGGTGCCCACGTCTCACCCGCTTTGCCTCGAAGGGGCTCTCTATCTGTCCTTCCTCCAGCTGGTAGTCCAGCGGAGCCCGGGGGCTTGGTGGTTCTGCACTGGGCCGTGATCTGCAGGCCCAGCAGTTTGAAACCGCCCGCCGTTCCTCGGGAGAAAGACAGGGCTTTTTGCCTCCATATAAAGTCATAGTCTTGAGAACAGGAGCGGCCATCCTCCCTGAGCACTGACTCGATGGCAGTTAAGTTCGGTCTTGGGTCTTTGGGTAGGTGACAGTGTAGTTGACCTTCTTTAGCACTGCCTGGGTTGGTCTTCCTTTTTCATTGTTCAGCTTGTACACAGACTCACACACACACACACACACACACACACACACACACACACACACGAGAAGCAATTGGAAAGACCATGGCTTGCATTTGGCTTGCCTAAAAGCCTTTGGGTCTCAGGGTGGACCGTGGGGGTGGCTCCCTTGGAAACGAAATGATGTTAAGGAGGGAGGTGGAGCAGTGATGGGAAAGGCTGTTGCCTGAATGGTAACCCCCCTGGGGGCCCCCCCCCCTCCAGCTAAGTCCAGTTGGTGGAAGTCCTAGGCTGTCGGCTCAGCCAGTCTTATGACCTGTTTGTGCCAGGCATCCTCAAACTACGGCCCATGGGCCACATGCGGCCCGCCGAGGACATTTATCTGCCCGCCAAGTGCTTCTGCTGCTGCTGCCTGTCCTGCTTAGCAGCTGACTCATCCCGGGCCCCACAGTAAATTTGTCCATAGTTTTTTGTTTTTGTAAACTATAGAACGGCCCTCCAATGGTCCAAGGGACAGTAAACTGGCCCCCTGTTTAAAAAGTTTGAAGACCCTTGGTTTACACTCATAAAAAGTATTGAGGATACCAAAGAGTTTTTGTGTATGTAGGTCGTCACACTCAGTATTTAGTATGTTTGGCATTAAAAAGGAGAATAATCAATTGAACACTGTCGCTCGAGTAAGGCATTTTCAAGTAAAATAACCGTGGGGGAAAACCACGTGCTGCAGTGGTGCGTGTTGGCAGGCTTTCAAGCCCCTGTTACTGTCTGGTCCATGGGAGACGCTGGGTCCTCGTGTCTGCTTCTCTGTCCACGTGTCGGGTGTGCTGAGTCGCGGCGGGAGTGCTGAGTATTTGGGAAGGGGGCAGCAGAGTGGTCTAATAGCCTTTCCAGACAAACGTGGCTGTTCTTCTCTGATTCGCCACCCAAACTGGACGAGTGGTCATTTCTGAAAGGGCAGGAGCCACGTGGCATCAGAAACCACGTGGGTGAAGGTTCACGCTGCTGCAGGGAAGCCCCCTGGACTGTCCGGCATTTGGATAGGTCCCCTCCAAGGGTTTGCTTTGGGACCATTCCAGCCTGGCTGTCTGGAAAACATCCACTCGCCACCGAGTGACGTGGCTCTTTCCAAAGGACAGTGGAAAATTCCCAGCACCCTCGGGAGAGTGAGGAAGGCAAGCACCATCTCATTATGAGAATGAAATCGTTTGCTCACGCCTTGGGCTCTCCTGGCAAGGACTCTGTGGTCCCAGGGGTGCCTGGACCTCCCTGGGGTTAGCCAGTTACCCCAACGCCGTCCAGCTCAGCCACTCCACAGTCCTGCTCATGGTCTTCCCCTGCCCCACTGGGTAGGGGCACTGAGGACAGCCCACCCTGGGGCTACCCTAGACCTGGTCTCTTTCCCCAGCTCTCCAAACATGGTTCCCAAATACGGTCCCCAGATCACCTCAGCACACAGCCTGAAGACACTCAGCGCCTGCCTCACACGACCCATCGTGGGGACACTGAAAGTTGCTTCCTGGGGTGCTGGTCCACTGAAGCCGCGGAGTTGGACTTGTGGTACTCTGTCACCAATAGGAGCTGGGTGGGGCCAGGCAGGCACCAGAGGCTCAGCAAGTTTCACAGGGAGCCTCTTTGGCGCCCCAAAGGCCCTGGAGGAGCTGCCTGCGCTCTCCCCACCACCCAGTGGCTCTCTGGGGCAGGGCGGGCAGGGGTACCTCTGACGGGCGATGCGGGGCTGGAGTGCACACAGGAAGGGCTTGGTGTGCCCAAGCCAGCTGGGGGTGGGCACCTGTGGCGTGACACAGCGCAGTGAGGCAAGAGGGTGGGAAGAGACAGAACCCTCCGAGAAGTGTGAAGGGCGGGTGTGTTGGGAGAGGCGCCGGGGCCTGCCCGTTATTTCCCGGCCTTCGTGTTCATCTGCCAAGTGCTCTTGATTGTGCCCTGACTCCCTGCCATCCCGCAGCCCGCCCTTGAGGGTTTTGTTCTAGCACATGTTGGTTCCTAACCCGTTGGAGTTCTTATTTACAGGAAAGACAAGGACGTGGAACGACACCCAGTGTCACAGCTTCAGGGCCTCTGAGCCGTGTCCCACATCACTGCGGGGAGCAGGGGGCACAGAGAGAGCCCATAAGAGGCGATGGGGCACCTCGGGCAGCAGGCGCTGGGCATCACCATGTCACACCTCACCTCACCCTTCCTGAAGACCCCCTAGGAGGGTGGGCCGCCTCGCTGGGGGCTCAGCTGGCTGGAGACGAGCTGCCCGCTGAACTCTGGCAGTTCGGGTGCCAAAGCCCAAACCCTTCCCCAGTGAGCCCGATGGCCTCTCCTTGCCAAAGGACCGTTTTGCTGATCAGATTTTCCAAATCAAAGCCAGTGCTGTGCATGATTTGACCCTTACACCCACCGAGTGAGCCAGGGCTGCGGGGCCCGGGGCCTTCTCCGCTCGGCTCTCCCCCTCCAGACGGTCTGCCCACCCAGGGATGCTGTGTGCCACCCCACAGTGATGAGGTCCGAGGCTCCACGTTACCACCAGAGAGGAGGCTTCAAACAGCAGCTCACCCTGTCCCCCTCTGGAGCCTGGAGGTCTGAAGCCAGCCTGCTCCCTCTGAAGCCTCAGGGCAGAAGGCTTTCTTGCCTCTCCCCGGTTCCCCTGGTGCTTGCTGGGGGTCCTTGGCTCATGGCTGCATCCCTTTCATCACTGCCTTTATTGGCTGTGTGTAAGGGGCCCTGGTGGCATAGTGGTGACGCATTGATCTAAGGTCCTCAAGGTTCGCAGTTCAAAACCACCAATGCTCGGCAGGAGAACGCCCAGACTGACTCCCATGAGGAGTGACAGGCAGCCGTGGAAGCTGACAGGGGCGTTCCTGCTCTGCCCTAGAGGGCTGTTGCTGTGAGTTGACTTGGTGGCAGTGGGTTGGGTTGGGTTTTAAGGACAATTGTCATTGGATTTCAGGAGCCTTTGGGGCACAAATGGCTAATCTGCTCTGCTGCTAACGGGACGGCCAGGATTGGAGACCCCCAGAAGCTTCTTGGAAGGGAGACTTGGCGAGCTGAGAGATTTGCTCCAAAGCCCCGGGAGCACACTTGCATTCTGGTACCTAGGGTCTCACAGATAAGTCCGTGGCCGCTGTTCTTTTTTACTGGATTTAGGGCCCACCCGGATCATTCAGAATGATCTCACTTCAAGATCCTCAATTCACACATCTCTGAAGACCCTCCCATAAAAAAAAAAAATCACATTACAGCTTTTAGGGATTGAGATGTGGACACAGGTTTGGTTTTTTTTTTTCTTCAATGATTTTATTGGGGGCTCTTACAGCTCTTTTAACATTCAATACATCGTTTGTATCAAGCATATTTGTACACACATTGCCACATTCATTTCCAAATATTTTCTACTTGAATTCTTGGTGCTCCTCTTTCCCCCTCCTTTTTTTTTTTTTTTAATAAGTCATTTTATTTGGGGCTCATAACTCCCCTCACAATCCATACATTTATCAGTTGTATGCAGGCCACATTTGCATACTTGTTGCCATCATCACTCTCAAAACATCCTCCCTCCACTTAGGCCCCCAGTACCAGCTCCCCATGTTTTCCTTCCTCCCCCCACCCCCTCTCCCATGAGCCCCTAATAATTTACAAATTGCTATTACTTGTTCATATCGTACACTGTCCAACGTGTCCCTTCACTCACTTCCCTGTTGGCCTTGCCCCAGATAGAGATTATGTGTAGATCCCTGAAATTGGTTTCCCCTTTCTATTCCACCATCCCGCCACCCTCCCAGTATCACCACACTTACCCCTAGTCCTGAGGGAGCATCTATCCTAAATTCCCCATGTTTCCGACTTTAGTGTACATCCCCTAGTCTAGCTGGATTGGACACAGGTTTTTTTGGGGGGTGTGTCACTATCTCACCCTCTATGCACAGATTGCGTGTGCTGTGATCTTTCATGTCATAATTCATTTTGGGGGTCAGGTTATTTCCATTTTACCCAGTAGGAGCCCCTTTAAGCTGGTTCTTAGGTGGATGTTTTCCTGCTGACTTTTGACCATTTCTTCAGTCCCAGCAGCTTCCATGATTCACTCAGCTCCAGTCTGGACAGGCATCTCTTGAAGGAGCGGGGTGGCCTTTGGTGGCCAAGAGGCTTGAGGAACCAAGATCTTGTCTCTGGGTACGCTCGCTGCTTCTGGGGTGTCATTGCCGCAGGCCCTCCAGGGGCAGCGCTGCAAAGGAGGGTGGCTCTTCAGTCCATGCTGATGACTCTGACTGCAACCATGATCCCCCAGCTGTCTCCTCCTCCTCCTCCTCCTCCTCCTCTGCTTCTGAGTGTTGCCTCCATTCTCACAGTGAGTACCTGAGCCTCCCCGTCCCTGTGTCTGCAGATTCACGCTAACTCCAACTGCATCCGGAACCATCCTCATGGTCTGGACCGTGGGGGTGCCTGTGTGAGTCCGGTTAGACTAGAGAAACAAATCCATAGATAATCATATATGTACAAGAAAGAGTTTTATATATAAGGGCAATTGAACATTGAGAAAACATCCTAGCCCAGTTCAAGGTCTGATATTAGCTCATATGTTCAATACCAATCCATAAATCCTCTTCAGACTCATGAAGCACATGCAATGACACCAGGACAATCACAGGCCAGTGGGTGCAGGGTCTTGTGTATCCAGTGGCAGTAGAAGCATCTCAACGCTGGCAGGGGTCTCTCCGTGGCTCCTCCAGTTTCCAGGACTCAGAGTCTATGGGCATGCTGCCATGTGTCTGGTCAGATACAATGTCTCCCAGGGAGTCCGCCTTATGTCTTATCAGGGATGTTTCCAAGGGACTGAGAAGTGAGTCTCTCACCTCCAAGGGGGAAATACAGCCAGAATTCTCAGGAGAAAGCCAAGCCCACACAAAGATCTCATTGGCTATCTCCAGATTGACAGAATAGACTCCACCCCTATACTGTTTTTTTTTTTTTTGGCATCACTGCCCTCTGGTGGTGGGAGTAGGAGGTCCAGCCTTTGCTCCATGGAGCTGGAATTGAACCTCCATTCCACTGGACAGCAGTCCCGTGCACAACCACTACGCCACCAGGGCTCAGCCCTTTTTTTAACTTTTTTTTCCCCCTATACTGTTAATCCCCAAATTGACACCACATTAGGTGACCACCACCGTGCCGTGGTGGTGGGAGAGGGGTGTCTTTGAAAGTCCCTGGGGTTTAGTTGTTAGGGGTGTGATTATGTGGTATTCTGTTGGGTTTCATGATTTCTGTCTGCCTCTTTGGTTTGTCTTAGTTTTTGGACTGTGTGAAATGTTAACATGATTCCAAAACCCAAAATACAGGGGTGGGCTGGGGAGGGGGGGCCATGACTGCCTCGCTCTTAATGGAGTCCCTGTGGCGTGCAATGGTCTCAGTGGTGACTAACGGCAACAATCTTTCAATACCGCCTGGTCCATTCGGTTGCTTTTTCAGACTTCCCCTTCCTGTGCTTCATTTTGTAAGAGAGAGAGAGAGAGAGAGAGAGAGAGAGAGAGAGAGAGAGAGTGTGTGCGCAAGAGGTGTGTGTAAGCACTCTTTTTTTGTTGGTGGCCTGTTGCGTGGACTGCCATGTGCTTTTCTTTCTCACTGGAGCCTGCTTCCAGACAAGCACGGGGAGTTTCTGTGAGGGACAGGAGATGGAAAATTGAGGGGGGGGTGGGGAGGAGAAACACCGGTGCTTTGCAGGGTCTAAGGGTCTCCGCATGCCGACAGCCAGAGAGCAACATGAGGCACAGGCAGGCCCGCTGCATCAACAACCTTCAGCGGTGTCCCCAGATGCCCCGTGTCAGGCCTCACTCAGAAGGCTTTTGGAGGACGCCCTTGAGTTTGCATTATTCTGGCCCTCCTCTACCAGGCAGACAGCCCCGGGGTCTTGTTACCAAAGGGACTAGACAACAACACCCAGCAATAGATGTGCCGTATAACCTGTGGGGGGCTGAATTGTGCCCCAGAAGAGAAGCTGAGGCCCCCACTCCCACCCCCTGTGCCTCTGGGTTCCTCTCTGGCCGCTCACAATTAAGGTGGTGGTGCCCACCTCAAGCACCCATCTCTCCCGAATGGCCTTTTATGAAAGAGAGGACAGACCAGGGAGCTGGCCGTAGCCACTGGGAGCTGGATGACGGGCAGGGGCCTCTCTCTCTCCCAAAGCCCTCCTAGGGCATCAGCCTGGCCGATGCCCAGTCTCGTACTGGGAGACCGTACAGCTACCTCTTTGCAGCACTTGGTTAGGGCCACCCCAGTAAACGGAGACAGCATCAAGATCGATGGTGAAAAGAATTCATGGGTAACTCAAAGGCGACTTTGTTTCCGTCTAAAACCAGGGGGCTTCTTTGTGCTTTTGTTGTGGTTTGGGTATCTGTTTGCACCGCACCCGTTTCGAGCTTTGGAGAGGAGTGACCTACTATGAGAGAGAGAGAGAGAGAGAGAGAGAGAGAGAGAGCTGGCGTCATCACTGGTGTGGCTCTCACTGTGCTGGTGTTCGTGTCCTCAGGAGGCCTGGGACCACCCTGCGCAGGGCAGCTGGGCCCCAGCCGGCCGGGCATGCAGACCACTGCATGCAGACCACTGCTGGTGAGGAGCACGTGCCGGGGGCTGACCTCCTGAAAGACATCCTTTGTTCTGAGGCTCCCAGGGTCAGTTCTGAACAGTGGCTTTCTTCTGCCATGGCAGGTGGCGGGGGGATCCCTGGGTGAGGCTGCATCCTGAGACCCTGTCCTCTGAACCGCAGCCAGCAGGAGCTTGCAGGGAGACTTAAGCCATGGCTGACTATTGGGGCCCCCGCCTCCTCCCTGCCTCTCCCCCTACTCCCACCTTCTCTTTGGACCAAGGCATGGAGGCCCCTCGGCCCACTGCCTTACCTCTGAGTGGTTCAGGTTCTCTGGTACCCCTCTCTTCCTCTCCATCTCCCTCCCTCCTTCTCACACCCCTGCTCCCTTCCTCCCCTGGAATCTACTGCTCAAAACACCCCTGCCACCCTGCCCCGTGACAGTTCACTCCCCCTTCTTCCTCTTGGGACTCCTGTGTCATCTCCCAGCCCCAGTGTGGTCCCCAGAGGGCAGGCTTTTTGCTTGGCCTCAGGTGCGTCCCCAGGGGCTAGGATTGGTGCTGCCACCTGGTGGGCACTCCCTGGCCATCCCCTGGCCGTGCTGGCGTGAATGGGCCCCCACGTGGGCACCCCTCATGTCAGGTGGTGGTGACACTGTTCCAGGGCCCTGGGTTCCCTGAGCTCCCATCACCGCGACCCTCTCCTGGTGTCCCATGGGCCCCGTCGTGCTGTGGGCACTGTTACCTCCCCTGCCAGGTGGGGCTTCAAGCCTCCGACCAGCCCCAGCGCAGGGCAGCTGTCTGCCCTGGTCCCCAGGAGAGAGAGCTCAAGAAGAGCCTCCAGGGGGGAATGTGGGGTCCCTCCCCCCAGGCTGGGCGACCGCCTATGCAGAGGAAAGGCGGCAGATGGGGTGTGTAGGGCACTGGGAACCCAGCCACAAGGATTTGGATGGGGACTTGCACTTCCTTGTTCTTCCTGCAGAGGCAGCGTGAGAGGACAGGAGTGGTGGCCTAAGGGACTACAGCCAATCCCCGTCAGTGACTCCAGCTCCTTCCTTTTCCCTGCCCTCCCTGCGCTGTCCTGGGGGCTCACATTCATTCCCCAGGTGGTCCTGGAATGGAGGCCTAGAGCAGCGGCGATTCTGCCAGACGGCTTCTTCTCGTCTGAGAAACGTGGGCTCAGCTTCTCTCAGGAGTCTTCTCCAGGAAGCCCCTGAGCCCACCACTCAGTTGAGGAGAGATCCTGCCCCCTGCCAGGTGTTTACTGACCACCCCCCCCCACACACACACACACACACACACACACTGTACCAGCCACAGTGCCCTTACCCAGTGACGCGTGCGCTGGGTCGCTGCCCTCGTTTCTAAGGCTCCGTCATCAGTTCAGCAGACGTCTCCGTCCTCCGTCCCTCTCTTCCCCGCGGTGAGCCTGGCCACCATGACCCCGGCAGAGGGTGATCATTTACAGCTCCTGCATCTCCCGTCAGGATCCTGCCGTCAGTGTCTTCATATTGGGGTGATGTGGGGGCTGTGGCCGGACACCCGCATTCAGCAGTGTCCATGGACCTCCCTCCTGGGGGCCCCGATGCACAGGCTGGCGCCAGCAAGACCGCAGTGACACTCACCGTTTGGCTGTGCCGCTGGCTGAGTGTCAGAATCGAGGCTGTGCTTATTGATTTATTGGGGTTGGAGGAGGGCCTGAAGGGAGGGGGTGGGCAGAGGGGTTCAAACGTAGAGGGGAAGCGGAGTCACAGTGGTCTGTGCACGGAGGAGAGCTGCCCCGGACAGCTATGGGAAGCAGAGGGCCCAGCCCAGTGTGGGGAGATGGGGGGGCGGGGGGAGATGCTGAGCCAGTCATGGAGAGATTGTAACTGCTTTGCACCATCCGGGGACTCTGGATAGAGTGCCCTTTGGCATCTACAGGATGGGGAAGGAGGCCTGGCCCTGGGGCTCTGATCCCGATGGCCCCACAGCACTTGGGAAGGTGGGGTGTCCAGCAAAGGGGCCATGGGTCACTGAGCAGACAGGCTGAGAAGAGTGCCCGTGGGGGACTCTGAGGGATATCACTGGTTTCTCGGACAATAAGCAGGGGGTTGAGAGTGGACTTTGGAGATGGCGCAGGATGCTGAGAGAGGTGGCTGGGTGGAAGCTCTAAAGGAAGGCAGTGTGGTGCTGAGAGGGGAGGGAGCTTCCTTCTGCACGTGGGGGCTGGACAGGCTGCGAGGGAAGCGGCCCCTTAGCTGATGTGCACCCAGAACCCCAGAGGAGGCTCCCAGGTTTCGCGGGGGACTGTCCCTGGGAGGAAGTCAGGCAAGTCAGTGCGCGGTGACTCAGCGATATGGGTCAGGCCTCCTCTGCTGCTGACCCGGCTTCTCCTCCTCAGGCAGGGGCGTGTGTGAGCGGGGGCACTGCTTTGTGGTGTCGGGCCCAGCCCCCCTCGGACCCGCCTTCACCCTGGGGCCCTGTGTAGTGCTCCGGGAGCGGGCTGGGGTGTGACCCTGACAGAGTTGAGCCCTGGGCCCTAGACAGTGAGGGTGGGCAGTGGTCAGTGTGGCCAAGGCGTGCCAGGGGCCCTCCACAGCAGGGCCCTTGTTGGGGGGGGGGGGGAGCCTCTGCAGTGTGGAGAACAGTCAAGTGCTGGGGTGGGGCGTGTGCATGCAGGACCTACCTGTGTGAGCTGTTGGGACAGGCATGTCAACCTGGACAACAGTTCTGGGAGTGCCCTTCAGTGTCCCCTCAGCCGGCTCAGCCATGGTAGGCCCCAGGGCCATCTTAGGAGGTCAGCAGTCGGGGGGCTGGAAGGAACTGACACTTCAAGCCCAGAGTTCACTTTTCAGACTATTCTCTGAGGCAGCGAGGCTTTCTGTTGGGGACAGCCATCAGGATAGGGCAGACTGGCAGAGGCGGGGTGTGCGAACTCAGCTCTTCTCCCCCCACCCCCTGCACACACACAGACACACACCTGTCATTGTGACGAAGGTCACAGCTGTGCCTGGAGCGTCTTTGTTGCTTCTTGTGGGCCCGTGGACATGTGTCCTTGGCCGGCCTTGACCTCCAGTCTGGGATGACCTCGTGGACCCCCAACCCTGTGCCCCCCCCCCACTGCTGCAGCACCGTGTCAGGTGGAGGTCAGGGCAGAGACCCAGTGAGATCCACCCCACCCACCCCCACTCAGGAGCCTGGGGGTTCAGAGGAAAAGCCTGAGCCCCAAGCCCATGTGAAGCGGGTACAGTTTCCCTGGTAGAATAGCAACGATGAGATCCCAAGATTCCCAGGTGTGCAATTCCACGTGCTGAGCGTGGGTCACTCAGGGAGGGTGCATTCCAGGGCTGATTCGGGGGTGCTGGTGGTGTCCAGGGCAGACTGTGCGATGGATGGCAGGTGTGGGGCTCTCTGGTGAGAGGCTAAGTGACTGTGGGCGGGGCAGGCGGCCCTGGGAGTGTCTCTCCAGTCGGAGACGTTGCTTCTGTAAAGACACGGCCTTTACCTTCAGGCACCACAAACTCCCTGACAATGAAAACAGCCAACATCCAGCCAGGTGTGGTCCCAGACCAGCCTCAGAGCTGCCAGAACCACCCCTGGGTGCACCTTGAGTGGTTCTGGCAGCTCTGAGGCTGGTCTGGTCTCACCTTTCCCGAATCCCCAGAGCCTCATTCTGGGCAGCTGGAGAGCAGACACGCTGTAACTATCATTGCATCCCTTGCCGTTAGATCACTGTTTCTAGACGGTCGAGGCTGAGGCTATCCCCAGCCTGTTGTGAGGGGGGCTGGTGGGGCAGCGGGGTGGGGGTGGTCGCTAGCCTGGGGACTGCTCTGCTGGGCTGTCACAGGTGATAGGGGGGAGGCTCCAGCACTGAGGCACAGGACTTTGTCTCCTTGGAACGGCCCGACCCCACTGTGCGTGCCTACCAGGCCCTAGTGATGCACTGCCACAGCTCTGCCCCTGCTTCCCCCCTGCTCCCCTGGCATTTCATTGGTGCTTCAAGCTCGATGCCTCTTCCTCCCCCTGCACCAAGAGGGCGGTGGGGTGGGCTGGCGGTGGCATGAACTTCAGACTGCTGCGGGGCACAGGACCCACTGCCTTCCGCGTTCCCCCTCACCTCACTGCCAGCAAGTCAGTTCTGACCCATCGCACCCAGTGGGGCAGTAGAAATGCCCCCGTGTGTTTCCCAGGCTGTCACGCTTTATGGGCGCTTTTCTTCTCCCTTAGCTTTTTAATCACGCCTCCAGCCTTGACCCCAGCGCCTGACCCCCAATTTTCGACTCGATGCCAGACCAGGAAAGACACCAGGGGTCACCGCCACACCGAAATAACTGTGATAGGAACACCTCACCCACAGCTGACTCTTCGAGAACACCACCTTTTCGGCAGAGCTGTCGCCTGATGCACGGCCACCCCGTGTGTCCCTGCACTAGCCTCACGGGGGGTGTTGGAGTGTTTCGGTCCCACAGCCGCTGGCCGGGTCAAAAGCCTTTCCTGAGCGTGGTGCTCACCTGGCACTTCACCAGACGGCATCCCTGGCTGTCTATCTTTTGCGTCAGTCCAGAAGCGCCCTGAAGCTTGCCCACTTGGGGTGGCCCTGCTGGTGTGCGAATGGCTCATGGATTCACGTCCAGCGGGGCGACCCAGTCTGACAGGCGGGGGTGGAACGGCCTGCGCCAGCCAACGTTGGATTTGCCCCAGCTGCCCTGATGGATGTATGATGTGTGCTTCTGCAGACGGCCTCACCATCCCTGAGCTGGCAGTCAGGCTCTCTCCTTCACGGCAGCTTCCCAAGCAGGAGGAGGAGGAGGAGCGCAGAGCCCCACAATCCTGATACCCTGGACCCCGATGGTTACATCTGTATCACGCAGGCCCAAGGTCAAGCCCCGTAAGCCGGCATTGTGTCTGCGTCCCTCCGCGAGGCCTTCGCAGGCATAAGTCCCTGTGTCCCTCACCATCAGTCAAGGCACCGAATGCCCTACCCTTGACAGCCGTGCCTGTCCCTCCTGCCTCGGCTGTCTGTCCCCATTGCGTGTCATTCCCAGCGGGTGTGTGAGTGGAGTCTCCGTGTGTGAGCCTCAGAACTGACCCTTGTCCACACAGGGGACTCCCTGGAGCCTCCCAGGATGGTCTCTTCCATTTCCTGGCTGGGTGGTCCCCTGTGTGGGGGTGAGGTGGGGGTGCCACAGCTGGGACAACACTTGCTGTGGAGGTGGCCTCCCCGTCGGGTGAAGGTGCCACTGGCCATTTCACTCCATTAGCTCACGCGCACCTGGCAGACCACCCACCTAGAACTGCACCCGTGGGTGTCAGTGATAGAGGTAGACAACACCTGCTGTGGAGGATGCCCGTGCCCTGGGTGGCCTCGGTTTCTCCTTAGGTACAGTGGGGCTCCGAGTCTGGCCTCTTCCCCTTCACAGCACTGTTTTGAAAGGAAGGTTAACGTGTGCTGATTGTGGTCTTCTTCCCCATGGACTACAGGCCGGTCTGTAGTCCCTGGTGAGCCGGTAGGGCAGCTGGGCAGTACTCCCTGTGCCCAGGCTGGGGCCAGCACACCAGGCACCTAGAGGAACTCAATCAGGAGCTAGTTCCTCTCTCTGGCTTGGTTTCTCCAGGGGAGTCACAAGGATCATGTTCCCCTAAGTCACGAAGGAAGCCCCTCCCCACTGGGAGTATGTAGTATATAGGGGCAGGGCTTCCTACTCACGTTTTGGGGAGCTGAGCTCACTCCATAGCAGCCCTCCAGCCAGCTTTGTAATGTGACCCTTCCTTCCGCCTCCCGGTCCGACCCTGCAGCTTCTGGATTTTCCAGTTTCAATCCCCATTGTTGTTGGACGTCCACAGAAGGTACACACACACACACGCCAGACCCATGTGCCCCGGTGAGGGGCGGACGGAGAAGCCCGAGCTGTGGTCTGGGAGTGGCCTGTGTCCACCTTCTGCGTGGAGCGGCCAGCTCACACTCGGGCAGTGGGCACAGGAGGGCCTGGACAGACTCCTTTCCCCGTCTTCGGTCTCTCACACGGGGCTGTGTCCTGTCGTGGGGTGCACCCCAGGTGCCAAGACCACCTTGGCTTTTCCTTCCTGCCATCCGGTGGACTCAGTTGTGGTGCCCCCTGTGGTCGAAGTGGAACTGATCCCAGTCGGGCGATCGAATGGAGCCGCAGATGCTGCTACTGCCAGACTCAGCAAAGACTGTTGGAGAGGTAGGGCATGGCGAGTCTTGGGCGCAAGATTTAGAGGGGAAGGTGGGGCACTACCAAGGTGAGAATCCCATGGGTGTGGCCTGGGACGAAGGGCATCGCCATGGAGATAAAGAAAAGCAGGAAGGCGGCCCTGGGCTGGCTGTGGGGTGCAGACGTGGCTCCAGGCTGTGTGACTGGTGGGGAGGCTCCTGAGCAAGCCTCCTCAGGGTGTGCTGTTCTCAGAGTGTGGACGATGCTCGGGAGACAGGCTGTGAGCTCGTGCAGGGCACAGGAGCAGACACTCCTGGGCCACCGTGCCTGGCCTTTCCAACAAAGGTAGGCTTGTAAGGCAGGGTGCCCTGGCTCTCTCTCCAGGGGGATGAGCACTTCCTGGGGATCTGTGGGGGCGGAGCCTCGTGATTCAGAATTGGGTAGTGAAGAGCCCGAGACAGGACAGTGCTGTCATCCACTGGCCCCATTAGGGTTGGGAGAAAGCCACCCGAGTGTCCCCTCGCGGGGTGCGTCCGGAAACACGGTGTGGTGAATCTCCACAGTGGAGAAAGACTCGTGCCATAGACGGGCCCGGAGCTCAGACTCCCGCCACATCACTGGCAGAGCTGGGGAAAGACCCCGAGCACGGCAGCTGGAAGGCTCATGATCCCACTGAGGTGAGCTCTCGGGAGCAGGGACTCACCCCGAAGAGGGCGAGAAAGGGATCAGCTGGGATGAGGATGTCGGCAATTTGAGCTAAAAAAAAGCAGTGCTGTTTGCACATCTTTGTGAATGGAGTGATGGCCACGGAATGGTAGGCTTCAGCATGGTTAGACGGCAGTGTGTGCTTGAGACATGTGTTCCCATGATTTCAAACGTAGGGATACTAATTCTTTTTAAATCATTTTATTGGGGGCTCCTGCAGCTCTCATCACAATCCATACGTGCATCCGTTGTGTCAAGCACATTTGTACATCTGTTGCCATCATCGTTCTCAAAACATTTTCTTTCCGCTTGAGTCCTTGATATCAGCTGCTCATTTACTCCCTCCTTCCCTCCCTCCCTCATGAATTTTTCCTAATTTGTACCTTTTTTTCATATCTAACACCGACTGATGTCTCACTTCACCCATTTTTTCTGTTGTCTGTTCCCCCTGAGAGGGGGTTATATGTAGATCATTGTGATGGGTTCCCCCATCTTGCCCCCACCTTCCCTTTACTCTCCTGGTATTGCTACTCTCAATATTGGTCCTGAGGGGTTTTTGCTGTCCTGGATTCCCTGTGTCTCCAGCGCTTATCTGTACCAGTGTGCAAGTAATTCCTCTTGAAAGTCATTTTACTCAAAATGGTTTACAAAGCTTTTGTGCTTCCAGCAGCATCTTAATTCTTGCTTCCGGCCAACAGATGTTAAACATGTGAAGCAAATAAAGAAAATAAAGAGTCAGGAACGTGACCTGTGAACCCCGTTGGCCTCCCCCTTAGCTTCTGGGTACCAAAGGGATCGTGTGGCCTAGTCTTTCTGTTTACAGGTGCTTTTTTCTTGCTTCTTCTTTTTTTTTTTTCAACTGATGCAAAATTGGGACTTTGAACCAGTTCAGTTATGACTGAGGAAGAAAAATTCAAATAAACCCAAAGTCTGACAAACTAGATGTTCCCAAATGCTACTGAGTGTTAGGAGATACGATGAGTTGAAGCCCTGAAACGAGAGACTTGGAATAGACGCCTGTCCAGGCCCTTCAAGAGCCCAATCGATGACCGTGGACATTGTCAGGGCTGTGGGAAAGGAATCACGTTCCAAGCAGTGACCTTTGAGCCGGCCACCGTTGTTTTCCATTCAGTTGGTCAAGAGATTTGGTTGTAAGGCAATGCACCAATCAGGGCTCCTATTGTCTGGGAGGGAAATAATCTTTCCGGCAGGGTTAAAGGCCCTGGGTAAAATACATAGGGTACAGTTTGTAAAATGCAGACTCTGGGGACACTATTGAGTGAGTAGACACCTCACCTCGCGTCGTCTCCGAGTTGATCAGAACATCCTCACCTAACCTCAAGAGTATTCTTCACACCTGAGCCCCTGCCTAAGACCAGCTCCAGTCACCGGCCTTGGGATCAGCATCGGGTCTGGGGGGCTCCCATGGTTCAAGTGTGATCTCGGCCAGTTGGTCCTCAACACGGTGCCCTGTTCCATGGTGAGTCTCATCCCCTCTCCTGTTGCTGGGGTTCCAGTCCCCGTGTGAGCTTTTGTCCACGGCGATGCTGTGAGTGGCCACACGGGGGCACCGTGCTGCTTGACTGCCATCGGTGTGAGTGACAGTGCAGTTCCATGGATAAGCCCAGACCAAACCTCTGCTCCTCCAGTGACCCTGGGAGACAGAGTGGCTGTGCCCCGGCAGGTTTCCCAGTACCGTATTGTATGGAAAAGCTCCACCTCTCCAAGAGCCCACGCGTCTCCTCAGCAGCCCCGCCCCCAGCCACGCATCTTTCTCACCCCCTCTGGGGTTTGCCTTTGCCACCATGTCAGATCACTAGAATCACCCAATAGGTGGCTTTTGCAGATTGGCTCCTTGCAGTTAGCCAAATGCACTTAAACTTTCTTCCTGCCTCTTTGTGGCTCTGTGACTGGCTTCCCTTTATCACCGAAGAGCTGTCCCACTGTGTGTGTCTCCCTCTGCCTGCTGAAGGATATATCTTAATCACATCCCCTTTCTGGCAATCGAGGATAAAGTTGCCGCCCACAGTCACGCACAAGTTTTGGTGTGGACATAAAGGTTCCCTCCACGTGAGTGATTGCTAGGAACGCACGTGCTAGGTCGTGTGGCGTGGCAATGCCAAGCTTTTTAAGGAACGCCAGGCTGTCTCCCAGGCACCCCGTGCTCCTCTGTGTCCTCACCTGCAGTTGCCCTGGTCATTGGGACAGACTAGTCCTCTCACAGGTGGGTCGTGTAGGTCTTTGTTGTTTTAGTATTTGCAGTTCCCTGACCTTGTCTGTGCTCATCTGTCATCGGCATGACTTTTTTTGGGGGGAGGGGAGGTGTCTGTTCAGATTTGGGGTCGTGGTTTTTGCCGGGCTGCTTGTTTTCTTTCTTTTTAAAAAATCATTTTAGTGGGGGCTCGTCCAGCTCTTATCACAAGCCATCCACCCGCCCATGTGTCGAGCACCTCTGCACCTGCTCGTTTTCTTGCCGCTGTGTGGATAGTTCAGGGGCAGTGCTTGCAGTCGCCAGTCGTCCGGCAGTCTTTCTCCCGCTCCTGAAGTACTTCGCCACCATGAACATTCCTATGCCCCACCCCCACCCCCAACGCCATTTTCTCTCCCTTCAAATTATCTTTATTTTCTGTAGGAGGGCAAGCCAAAAATCCTCGCTGTTGGGTTCCCGTTCGTGCCCCGACATCATCTTCTTAGAGTTTTGTGGGTTTAGTGTTCATTTGGAATTGGTTTCCGCTGATGGTCTGAATCATGGATGCTGACTCATTCTTCTCGATGTGACAGTTCACGACCCAGTGCCAGTTATTGAAGGGACCCTTCTCTCCCCCATTGGCTGGTCTGATGACCCCGGAAGGAAATTACTTGACTCTTGTGGTGACCAGGGGCCACTGAGTCACCTTGGACCCCCGAGGAGAGCTGTCGACAGGAGCCCAAACCACCAGCCCCTCCTGAGCCCTCCCCACAAGCCATCCCTGCGGTGGTGGCCTCCGGATGAACCCGCCATCTCATGAGCATCTCCCTCTTTTATTCTACCAAGCACGATGGCGGGTCCCTCCTGATGGTGTGTGTCCAGTCTTACTCTCCTCACCTCTGCGGAGGACTCTGGGTGAGCTTCTTCCTGTCCAGGCTTGCTTTTTCTTCTGGGCGTCCATAACACGTTGACCCACCTGTGACGGCACCGCCGTTCACGGCAGCATTTCTCGTTCAGTCCTCCTTGCTCATGGTCCCGCTTTCCCACACAGGGGAGCCAATGGAAAAGACCAGAGCCTGGGGCGGGCATGTCTGAGTTTTCAGCATCGTAACCCGTTTGCCTTCTTCACGCTTTAAAGAGACGGTTTGCTGCAGATCTTCCCAGTGCACTGTACGCCCTTTGATTTCCCGACAGCGACCTCCATGGGCCTTGAGTGTGGATCCCAGTCCCTGAAATCCTGGTCAGCTTCCGTATTTTCTCCATTCTTCACAATGTTACTTACTGGTTCAGTTACCGAGATTTTTATATGTTTGCTTTTATGTGGAGGTGGAATCCATCCTGAAGGCTGCAGTCTTTGATCTTTACCCATGATACGTGCTTCAAGTCTTCTCCACTTCCAGCAACCACAGTCACGCCTTTAATATATTGCAGACTCTCTCTCTCTCTCTCTCTTTCTCTCTCTCTTTCTCTCTCTCTCTCTCTCTCTCTCTATATATATATATATATATATATATATATATATTACAGACTTTTTGTGGGTCTTCTAATCTCAGTGCGATGTGCTTCATAGAGTTGGGCTTCTCAGATTATGTGCTCAGCCTACAGGTTGAGTTTTTTGGTGAAAGGATTAAAACCGGACACACACCTTTCTTGATCTTAAGGCACACCGTGTCCCTGTGGTGTGTTCAGACCCTGCCTCAGAGTTTCTGTACAGCTTCTCCTTTGGAATGCCTGTGTTGTACAGTCCTGCTCACCGCTTGTTAGGCCCCTCTGCAGAGTCAGTGAAGCACAGGTACATACCGTTTGGGTCTTCTCCACTTGCAGCTAGTCTCCATGTGATATCGGCACTGATATCCCTCCTCCTATGTTCTTTTCTAAATTTGGCTTCCCTTCCTGACCATTCCTTGTTGACGGGCGCTGCAGCCACTTTGAATTACCTCTGGCCAAAGCATGCTTTTATGTGATATGAATGATATTCCCCAACGATGTTAGCTTTCTGTAGGATCGCTGTTCTTTGGAGTGAGCACACTTACCGTCAGTTAGCCAGGTGGTTGTCTTCCAAAATTGGGGCGCCTCTAGCTCGTTTGGGAAGGTGGACATTGAACGAGGAAGGCCAAAGAAACCTTGATACGTTTGAACCGGGGGCCGGCGGAGAGCATCGAAAGCACGACAGACCACCAAAAGAACGAGCGAGCCTGTCTCGCCTCATTGCTCCTGACGGGCCTGCATCTGGAGACGTCATCTCCCCTGCTTTGGACATGTGGTCAGGAGAGACCAGGCCCTGGAGCAGGAAGGGCCCTACGCTTGGTCAAATAGCGGGGCAGCGGGAAAGACCCTTCACCATGCTGGAGCGACACAGCCTGGCTGGGCTCCGACTCGGAGGCGGCTGTGAGGCTGGCACGGGCCCAGGCAGTGTCTCCTTCTGTGGCATTAGGTTCATGCGAGTGCGCACAGCTCAGTGCCGCCTCCCCGCAGCAGCGCTGCATCCACGGGCCAAGACGCTTCGGTATTTTCATTCCCGGAGCCTTGTGTGTCACCTGTGCCTTCAGAGCGACCTGGATGCGTCCTGCAGCACTGTGGGCTCTCGGTCACATGCTTCCTGCTGAAGTGACAGGGGTACAATGTCTCTGTGCTTCACCGCCATCTTCTTTTGATGCCTCCTCCGAGGTTCGATATTTTGTCCTTAGAATCCTTCACTACTACAACTCAAGGCTTGGGTTTTTTTGTTCAGTTCTTTCCGCTTGGAATATGCCCGGCGTGTTCTACCCACTGGGTTTTCTAACTCCTGGTCTTGGCACTTTAATTTTTTTTTTATTCGTAGCACTTTCATTTTTAATACATACTCGATCTTCTAGACCCGCTCTTGAAGTCTTCTCTTCGTCCTCCATCCTGTCTTTCCTTCACTTTGCTGCTCCATTCTCAAGAGCGCCTTGCAGCATCTCATCTCACGTCTATCTTGGCCTCCCCTTTCTTTCCTGTCATTTTAATGTTCTTTGGGTGTCTTTACGGTGTTTTTTAAAGTCATTCCACAGCTCCTCTGGTTGTCAGTCATTCGTGTTCATCAAATATATTCTTGAGAGGGCCTCTAAGCTCAGGTGGCATGTAGGCATGTTCGTATTTGATTCTTGTGGACTTGTCCTGATGGTCTTCAGCTTCACCTTGAACTTGCATAAGAGTAATTGATGCTTCACTGAGCCCCGGGCCTTGCCCTGACTTGATGTTGAGCTCCTCCACTGCCTCTTTCCACAGACAATTGTCTGTATATTTCACCCAGGGAGATCCACCTGTCTAGCCACTGTTTGAGAAAAAAGTACTTGCACTGAACAAGTTGTTGATCCTGAAAAACAACCTCCAAGGGGAACCCAAGACTATTTTTCAACTACTGATCCTTCTTTGTTTCCAACTTTCACTTTCAATCATCAGGAATTTTTCATGCATCTCAATTGCATATTCAATCAATCCGGTCAATTTCAGATTGCAAGGAGTTGGTGGAAATTTCCTTATCTTTGCCATCAATGGTTTGATGAACTTTCGACTGAAGTCATTGTTAGAATTCTTCCATTGCTACATCCCTAGCTTTCGTGGTTAGTGCCTGTGTTTGAATAATCGTCGTATTGCTTAGATTTCCTTGAAGGTGGGCAGATAAAATCCGTTCACAGACAGCACTGGACTTTGCAGGGTCCTTTTTGATAACAATTGCTAACCATTTCTCTCAACTGTGTTATTCCTGACATAGTAAATCATGGGATTTTCTGATTCAGACTAATCAATTCCAGCCCACCCCAGCTCACCCATTCCTGGGGCACCCATCTTTATGCGTTCTACTTCATTTTGACCACCTCCAGTTTTCCTGGAGTCATACTTTGCACATTCCAACTTCTGATTATTAGCATACTTTTGCAGCCGTTTCTCCTCACCTGGGTTGTGCCCCGTCACCAGTCAGAGGTCCCCAAGCTCCGCTCACTCCCCAGTCTTCCCCACACCCATGTCACTGTGGTCCTTCCCTCTCGGAGAGGTTAACAGCTCCTCACTCACATTCCAGGGCCCTCAGACGTGAGGCGGCCATCTCCCATCATGTTCTGCTTCCGTTGTCCAGGCTTTCCGTTTCCGACAACGCTTCCAAGCGCTGCACAAGGGTTCGGCGGCTTCTTCCTCTGAAATGGACAGCCGATTTTGAAACGCTAGTGACACATCTTCGAGCACTACAGCCATGCACAAGACACCGCGGTACAGCAAACTCACAGACTGGCTGTGTCAATCCGTCATATGAGAGGGTACCCCCCAAAAAACTGCAAACATTTTTTCAAAGCTATGTATTTAAGTTGTTGTGTTTTTTTTTTTTGGGGGGGGGGCATCCCTGCTCTGCAGTGGTGGGAGTAGGAGGCCCAGCCCCACTGCTGGAATTGAACCTCCATCCCAGTGGGCCGCAGTCCCGCACACAACCACTGCGCCACCGGGGCCCAGCCCAAAGTTGTTTTTTTTTTACACAAAAACCTCAACACCTCAAAGTACTTGCCAGCACACTTAATACATTTCCGATCTGCGATTCCATTCCCAAAACCACTTTTCAAACTCATCTCTTTGGTTGGCTGACAGCACCTCCCTCGTTTTTTCCTTTACCTCTTTTATGTTGTCAAATTGCTTTCCTCTCATGTCCCTCTGCATTCGCAGAAACAAAAAGTTGCTCGGAGTGAGTCAGGTGAGTGGGGCAAGAGAGGCATGCTGGGCTTTTTTACCAAAAACTGGCACACTGAGATGGCTGCGTGAGCAGGTGCATTGTCATGGTGGCAGAACCAGTCCCCCGTCTGCCACACATCAGGCCTTTATTGTTAACTGTGAACTCCATCTTTTCAGAGCCTCTAAATTGAAAGCCTGATTAACAGTCGGACCTGGTGAAAGGAACTCCAAACGTACTACATGTCAACATGTTCATCCGTTCAGGATGTTGACAGATGTCCAGACAGAGATTGGTCATCAATCAACATTTCACCTTTTTTGAAATGAGAAAACCACTGTAAACAAATTTTGCCAATAGCGCCGTCCTTGTAAGCTGTGTCCAACATCACAACAGTTTCTGCAGCATTTTTCCCAAGAAAGAAAACAAAACTTCCCAGCCACGTGTGCTCCCTAAATCAGCCATCACAACAAACAAGGTTCAAGTGAGACTGCTTTTACGAAAAAATTCACTGTGACCATATGTTTTGAAGGGGGTATCCCCTTGTGTATACACACACACACACACACACACACACACACGTCAGCAATTTTTATTGTGAATGAGGTGGGGGGTTATATTTCAGATAATCAGTTTTATATCCAAAGTTTAAGTGACTTAACAATCCCCCCTTTCATAGCTTACCCTAACTCTCTCCTTTGATTTCTCTTCTCCCTCTTGTGTATTATCATCCGCTTCACCCAAGTGGACACTGATCAACCCGCTATCCTATTGCTTCGTCTTACCTCCCCTGCCCTCTCCCCTTTAGTAGCCTCCAAAGGCTGTTCCCTTTAGTGTGAAAGCCTCTGCCTTGTTTTTATTCTTCTTTATAGCAGTGGTTTAAAAAACAGTGGTGTGTTAGTCCGGGTAGACTAGAGAAACAAATTCATAAACACACATATGTATATAGGGAAGAGGTTTATATACAAGAGGAAAGGGACATTGAGAAAGCATGCCAACCCAGCCCAGTCCAGTCCAAGATCATAAGTCTGATAGCCCACATGTAGCCCACATGTCTGATACCAATCCATAAGTCCTCTTCAGAATCATGAAGCACATGCAGTGACACCAGGACAATCACAGTCTTGTGGATCCAGTGATGATAGAAACATCTCAGCACTGGCAGGGGCCTCTCTGTGGCTTCTCAAGCATCTCAGCACTGCAAGAGTCTCTGCATGGCTTTTCCGGCTTCAGAGGTCTGGTTCCATCAGGCTAAGCCCATGTGGCTTCTCCTCCGAGATGTCTTACAGGGAGTCAGCTTGTGTCTTGTCAGTAGAAAGAACGTCTCCGAGGGACTAAACTGTAAGTCTCTCACCTCCAAGAGGAAAATATGGCCAGAATTCTCAGGAGAAAGCCATGTCCACACAGAAGTCTCATTGGCTATCTCCAGATCGACAGGTTAGATTCCACCCCTACATTCCCAGTCCTGGAATTGACACACGAGTACATGACTGGGCTGAGCCCCGGTAGCATAGTGGTTGAGTGCAGGACTGCAGCCGACTGGCTTGGCGGTTCAAATCCAGCAGTAGCAAGGCTGGGCCTCCCACTCCCACCAGAGGGCAATGGTGCCTGAAAAAAAAAAAGTACATGACTGCCATGAGTGGTTTCACAAACCTTTGTTGTCCTTTTGTGATGAACTGATCTCACTCGGCCTCCAGGTTCCCCAGGTCAGTCTGTGCCACGAGTTGCTCGGAGGTCTCCTCCCTGTTCCTAGTGCGCCAGAGTATTCCATTGGGTGCAGGTTCCGGAGGCTCCTCGCCCACCTTCTCCTGATGGGCCTCTCCGTCGTTTCCTCGTCCTGCCCCTGTGGACAGCGCTGCGAGGTCCGGAGGACGTGTTGAGGAATGTGCCTTCTTTTCCTGTGTTCCTGAACATCAAAACAAGGCCGGTCTCGTGCCGTCTGCTCCGTCCTACGTGTGGCCTCCTTTGAGCCGAGTGGAACGGTCCCTGTGGGTGCCCAGGACGGTCAACCTGTAAGGGAGCAGACAGCCTCCTCTCTCTCCCTTGGGAGAGCCGGTAGGCTCGAAACACTGACCTGGTGGTTAGCAACCCAATACACAATGCCCCACGCCACCCGTGGTGGCGCCTGCTGAATACGAAGAGGTGGTGGAAGGAGTCACTGAGCTGGTGCCAAGCCATCGCGACCCGTGCACGGCAGAAGGAAACACCGCCCAGCCCTGCGCCATGCCCACAATTGTCCTGTGCCCACTCCCACTGTCGTCGCCCCTGAGTCCCTCCGTGTCCTTTAGGACCTTCTCCTGCTGCCCTTCCACGAGATGAAACATGCAGTCAGTCTTGTCACATACATAATAACCTTGCCGGCATCTATCGGGATGCCAGTCTGGCCTTTACCGTGTTCTAGCCCTGGTGTCCTTGTGTTGTGGTTGTAGGGAGTCATGAGTCCCCTCTGACCCATAGGGACCTCTGCCCAACAGAACGAAACCCCACCTGGTTCCAGACCAGCCTCACAGCGTTTCCTGTGCCTGTGCCGCTGTGTCCATCCATCTCTCACCTGGAGGGCCTTCCTCGCCTTCACTGCCCACCACTGGACCAAACACAGTGCCCCCTCCAGGGCCTGGTCTCTCCTGAGAGCATGTCCAAAGTCTATAAGACAAAGTCTCGCCGTCCTTGCCTGTAAGGAGCACTCTGGCCTTATTTCTTCTAAGACAGGTCCATGTGTCCTTTTAGGAGAGTCCATAGTACTCTCAATGGTCTTCGCCAGCACCACCATTCGCTTCTCCTGTGTTCCGTGCCCCACTCACAGGCAGCGGAGGCGGTGGAGAACACCACGGCTTGGGTCAGGTGCACCTTCGTCCTTGAAGTTACATCCTTGCTGGTCAGTACTCTAACAAGGTCGTGTGCAGCATTTGCCCAATGCAGTGAGGCTTTTGATCTCTGGACTGCTGCTTTCGTGAGCGTGGATTGCAGATCCGAGCACGACAAACGTCCTGACAACTTCAACCCTTTCTCCATTTAGGACGGTGTGAGGCTTTGGGTTTTCTTGGCATCGAGTCGTCATCCACACTGCAGGCTGCAGTCCTTGATCTTCATCAGCTGGCGCTTCACGCCCTCCTCACGGTCCGCCAGCAAAACCGTGTCACCTGCAGACCCATACGACAGCTTGTTCATAAGCCTTCCTCCGACCCCGATGCCGCATTCTTCCTCACTGACGTCAGCTTCTCGGGTGATCTGCTCAGCATACAGAGTGAACAAGCATGAGGAATGGACCCAGCTCGGACACACAGCTTTCCCGCTGTTAAGCCATGCAGTAGTCCCATGCTCTGTGTGCACAACTGCCTCTTGATCCAGGTACAAGTTCCTCATGAGCACAGTGAAGTGTTCTGGAGTTCCCAATCTTCTCAAGGGGACCCACAGGTTATTATGATCCACACCGTCAAACGCATAGTCAGTGAAACACCAATAAGCATCTTTCTGGTATTCTCTCCATCTGACGTCAGCGATTATACCCCTTGCTCCATGCCCTCTTCTGAATCCAGCCTGCACTTCTGACTGTTCCCTGTCACTGTACTGCTGCAGCTATTGTGAATGACCGTGAGCAGAATTCTTGCTTATGTGTGATATCAGCGGTGTTGCTGGGTGGTTTGAGCATTCTGATGGTCACCTTTCTGTGGAATGGGCACAGGTGTGGATTGCTTCCAGTCAGTTGGCCAAGTAGCTGTCTTCCAAATTTCCTGGCATGGCCCGTAGATGGTTCCAATGCTCACTTGAACTGCATCGTAATATATTTTCTTGTAATATATTGAGTGATGGTCTGCTGCTGTTACAGCTTTGTGTTCCTGTAATAAATTCCTTGTTGATCATGCTGTGTCACCCTTCAAACCTGCTTTTCAATGTGTTTTGCTGGTGTTGGGTTGGATATTTTTGAATATACAATAAAAAGAAATGCCCGGCGAAAAGGAGAACTGGGCAATATCATTAAGGATATTGGTCTGTGGTTTTCTTGTAACGACTTTGTCTGACAGGTGTCTGAGTGATGCTTGCCTCATAGAATTTGGACGTGTGCTCCTCTCTTCTGCTTGTGGGAAGAGTGGGGTTGGAGTCACTACCTGTGAAAACTTTGGAATCAGTTCCTCAGTGAGCTCAGCGGGTCCAAGACGTATCTTTGCCAATTCCTGATTGGGTTGGAAATGATTTGGTGGCAATTGGTAGCCTTGGTTGGGCCCTCACTGCATCCCACAGGTTTGAGTGTTGGTGTGTGCATTACCATCTCTCTCTCTCTCTCTCTCTCTCTCTCTCCTTTTCTGACCCCTTTCACCACGTTTCCATGTTTTTGTTTCCATGTATTTAGTTTCCATGTCTTTGTGCATTTGCCTGTTTTCTCTCTCCCACTTCTAACGCGCACTGCACTGTGATGGGAAGAGAGAATTGGTATGATTTCGGTCTTGACGTTTATTGACACTTGCTTTGTGCCCTGACTTGGGACCTGCCCCAGAGAAGGGTTCGTGTGTTCTGGAGAGGAGTGCTATCGTACGAGCTTGGGGGACAGAGAGTAAGGAAGATGAAGAAGAATGGAGGCCTGTGGAGACTGGAGAAGAACACGCCAGGAGGACAAACCAGCTCTGTTGGAGAAGCACAGCTGGAGAAGGCTCCTTGGAAGCAGACGGCGAGATTGTGCCTCATGTTCTTAGGAGAGACGGCTTCTGGGAGGAGGGCATCAAGCTTGGTGAAGCAGAGGTCAATGAAAAAAAGGAGGCCCTCAATGAGACCGGCTGACAGAACTTACTGATAGCAGTAAATGTGTGCACTAAGGAGTGGGGAGAAGAAACCCAAATCAATCGCCTAACCCTGCAACCTGGGAAACCAGACGTGGACGACCAAGCTGAGCCCAAGGCTACCCTAGCCAGCAAGACCCAGCAGCTGTTGGGGGCAGTGTGCTCTGTTCGGTCTAACTGGCCAGGCGTGTTGTTCAAATGCCTAACTCTGGTCTTATCATTTGTAGAATCTGTGGCGATCTTTTTTCTGCTCTTGGTATTGTGGGTTTTGTCTTTCACCCTCTCTCTTTATCAGACTTCTCTGTTTATGTATCTTTTCCAATAGCAACTTTGTTGCTTTTCTCTGTTGTATTCCCTGATTTCTGCTCCTGTTAGTCTCTCTGCATCTAGAGCCCTGGAGCCTAATCCCCACTTCCTCCTCACTTCCTAGAGGCCTATTTTTGGAGCAGTTGTTGCTAAGGTTTCTCTTTTCTTTGTGTAGCTCTTTAATCCTGTAATCTTCCGGTGAGCCCAAATTTCGCTTGATGCTACATGTTCAGATCTGTCAAATTATATCATTTAGGTGGTTAAAAAAAATTATTTGGCTTTCTTTCTCTGACCTGTCGGTTATTTGGAAATAACATTGTTTTATCTTCAAACATGGGAAACATGCAGTTTTATATCTTTACATTATCTTTAGCTTTAACTTAGTCTATGTTTCAAATGAGTAATGTTTGAATTTTTTACATCCTGCTTGTTTTGTCACTTACTGAGAGCGGGCATTAAATATATCCACCACCAATTCGATTATTTGTCAAGTTCTCCTTTCGTTTTTGTTTTGTTTTGTTTTTATTCATGTCGTTCATGGGGTGCTGTTGGGAGGTGCACCACGTCCGTCGCTGGCAGTGACCCTGCAGAGAACAGAAGGAAGCCCCCTTCCCCCCCATCCCCCGCCTGGGCCAGTGCTACAGCCCCCTGCCAGCCCATCGCGCCCAGGCTCCTCCTGTCTGCTGCCCACTGCTTCAGCAAGCGTGTCCTTCTCCAGGACTGCCCGTCCCCCCTGAGAGCACGCCCAGCTGTGCCGGACAGAGCCTGGCCCCCCCACCTCCTTCCTCGCAAGGAGCCTTCCGGTGGTGCTGCGTCTGTTTCTAGACAGATTTGTTCACTCATCCTCCCGCATACAAACTTCGACTCCTTCCCTCTTCCTTTTGAATGGATGCGTTCATCTTGGTCATCGTGAGATGTGGCACTTTAAGCTAAAATGATAAGATAGTAGTGGTGTCTGCTAACTTTTCAGGGGGGAGAAATGGGAAACCTTAATACTTAAAAGCTACTCCACCCCACCCCGTTATTTTATTTTTTTGTGGACTGTACTTTGGGAATG